>VWYK01106463.1:11683-31578 GCA_013399775.1 Semnornis frantzii | reverse complement strand
GCCGCCGCCGCTGTTGCTGCCCCGCAGCCCCCGCCCGCCGCCAAGCTGGAGGAACGCCGCAAGCCCGAGCCCCGGAGGTGAGCAAGGAGCAGGGGAAGGGGGCTCGGCGGGGAAGCGCAGCACCTGCCCGCCCGGCTCCCTCCTTCCCTCCATCCGACTGCCAGCCGTGGAGCCGCGGGTGGGCAGCGGAGAAGTGCCCGCAGCCCGCACGGCGAGACAGGTTCCTGCCTCTCGGTCCCTTCCTGCGGGCTTTGGCTCTTGAGGAGCCCGAGGCTGGTGCTTGGCGCTCGGTGCGAACTTCGTAAACGCTTCGTAGTGTTTGAAAACTTTCTGGTTCCAGCCCATCTTCGGTAAGCTGTTAGCAGCCCCTGCTTACTGCAGGGGGGTTGGACAAAGTGACCTTCGAAGGTCCCTTCCAACCTGACGTATTTTGTGATTCCCCTGTGAAAACTCCTCTCAAGCTCTTAGCGTCCCACCTGCTTAGCGTGGTCACCTGGGATATTTTCCCAGCTGGGACCAGCTCCTTGCTGCTTGTTTTCCCTCTTGTGCGAGCTTCCTGCTGAGCACTGTAGCCCAGAGCTGCTCTGCTGGAGAGCACACATGGAAATGAGGATTTAATCATTCTTTTGTTCCCATACCTCTTTTAAATTTAGTTATTTATTTAGTTTTACATACAGCGAGGTTAATAATTAATGAATTTCCCCTTGGTTAGGGGTGCATCCTTTTAGTTCTTGCATTCAGCCTACTTGAACATGCCAGGAGCTTCCTGGTATTGCTCAGTGTGGGAAAAGCTGCCGGGCTCTGCGCTGCGAGGAGAGCGTGGCTGTGCCTCTGCCAGCAGCTCTGCCTGAGCTTCCGACCAGGAATATGCCCAGTGCTCTGATCGTCAAAAGGAAATCCCTCATTCAGGGCAAGGCAGAGAGACATCCCCCTCCACACTCCGCCAAAAAACCCCGCCACTGGAGGCTCCCGAACCCCAGCTGCTGTTTCATGCTAGGCTTAATTTTGTTGTAAGATGCAGAATGAGTAACTGGGGTTGTTTGTGTGCCTGTTGACATGCTTCAGAGTGGTGTGAGTTGGGTCCTCACAGCCTGGACTCTCCCTTCTTTTGCCTGCTGTTCGGTGCTGGAGCGGGAGCTAAAAGATCTTTCTCTTCTAGTGACTTCTGTGGTGTCAGATGGTGGAGTTGAATTCTGCAAGGCTTTGCTTCGGCTGGTGGATTTAGTTCTCGGGAGCTTCACCTCTGAGTGTCAGTGTGATCTGGAGGCTGAGTGTTCTTCAAGCTGCAGTGATGCTTTTTCTGCTTCTCCACCACCACCCTTAGATGCAGACATGAATTAAACCCAGGCTTGGAAGGTTCAGAACAAATACTGGAAGGATTTGCTTGTAACTTACCCTTCACTCCTGCTGGGTGTGAAATTCACAGCTGTAAAAGCAGTGGCTGGGCTTCAAGGAAGAGGTTTCTCTAAGCTGGAGGTTTCTCTAAGCTGCCTTTCTGTGCTTTCAAGGGGCTGGCAGCTGTGGAGGAATGACCCATAGCCCAGGAGGAGCTGGCACGTTGCTGCTGTCCAGAGTTGAAAGTGGAGTGAGAAGGAAATCTAGACCAGCTATTTTTCTTTCCCTTTTCTCAGCTGAGGGGAGGAGGGATGAAGTTTCCATTTGTGTGCACAGGGCATTCCTAGCAGGTTAACACCCTGTACACATCCCCACACCTCCCGGCGAGGTCCAGCAGGTTTTTCTGCAGCTCACAACTGTGAAGAGTTTTCCTTCAAACTTCCATGTCAGGGTTTTAAACCTGGAAGCCCCCTCTGTAATCAGCTGGCTCACTCATACCCTGGTGTGGTGTTGGGGATGTTCCTCTCAACAGGCTTTGGAAGGAGCTCTGCAGAGGAGCATTCAAAATGCCCTTTCCCAGTCCTGCTGTGGGTTGCTAATGTCTCATCTTGATAAGCAAAGGTTGAATCTGTGCACAGAGTGAAGAAAAAGCATCCCTGAGAGGAGGGGAAACCTGGTACTCCTTTTGCTTTCTGCTTCCTTGCTCCTGTGCACGAGTGGTGTTGCAGCAGTGGTGGAGGAGGCCTTTGTGCTGTCTTTTAACTGTGCTGCCTGCTTGAACACCCCCAGTCAGTAAGGAGCTGGAAGGTGTTTTGGGTGAAGTCGTGGATGAGAACTGCTGTGTGAGAAAGGGAAAAGCTGTGTTTGTGTTTTTGTGCTAAGCCCACCAAGAGCTGTTTTCAGGTGGTGGTTCCTAGAGAGCTGGAGATGGTGTCCTGCCAGAGAGAAGGGATTGCAGAGGGGAGGTATTGCCTTGATTGGGCAAAGATGCAGTGGATGGAATTGTTGCTTCAAGGGATGTGTGAGAATGGTCTCGGGCTGTGCCAGGGGAGGTTTAGGTTGGAGATGTGGAAAAATGTCTTTGCTGCAAGCGTGGTTTGGGTTGGAACAGGCTGCCCAGGGAGGTGGTGGAATCCCTGTCCCTGGAGGTGTTCAAGAAAAGTGTGGCTGTGGCACTTGGGAACATGTTCTAATGACCATGCAAGCTTGGAGTTGATGATCTTGGAGAGCATTTCATCCTTCATGATTGTATGTAAATAATTTATTCCTGTGAGTAGGAAAAGTGGAGTTTGTGTGTGCGCACTTCAGCCCCCCCATTTAGTGAGGGTTTGACAGTCTTCAGATTTTGGTGGTTTTTAATTCTTAAACTGATTGTTTTACACATCCCTGTCAAAATTGGCATGGCTGTTACTGGTTCCTACTGAAATTCCTCATGGATTTGGAACAGCAGAGGACTTCAGACCGAGCTTACAGATGCTGTGCTGACACCAGCCTGCAGAGCGTCCTCTCTCCGGTGCTGTGGCATCAGGCCCTCTTCCCTGTGAAGCTGATAAAAATGACTTCATTGTCTCAGATAGCATCCTTGTCATGCTCCAGTGGCCTTCCTTTCCCGGATTTTCTTAGATTTAGAATTTGAACTCTTGCTTTCAGCAAATTAAAAGCTTTGTGACAACTCCTATCAGGTTTTTGCTCGTACAAAGTCAATTAGCTGCATCTGGCTTCACATCCATTTAGAAGGCTCAAAAGTGCTCTTTGTGAACCCAGGAATAGCAGCTTGTGGTTTAGGTTGATAAAGGAGCCTGCCTCTGTCTCATTGTGCTGCTTCTGGTGGAAGGGAAGCCTGGCTTTTGTGCTCCTTCTGAAGAACAGACTGGAAAAGGGAGGCAGATTTTCCTCTGAACTTCGTTCCAGCCACAGTGAAACACGCCGGGAATGTGATGTGCAGCTCTGGGCTCCCTGGTTCAAGAAGGAGAGGGGAGAGGATAAAGGGTAAAGCAGAGAGAGAGAAGGACAGCTGGAGAGGGGACAGCAAAGGGCTGCAAAGATGCTGAGTGGACTACAACATCTCTGTGATGAGGAGAGACTGAGAGAGTTGGAGCTTTATAGGCTGGAGAAGAGCAGCCTGAGGGGGGAATCTCATCAGTGCTGATCAATACTTACAGGGTGGATGTCAGGAGGTTGGGACCAGGCTCTTTGCAGTGGTGCTCCTGTGACAGGACAAGGGGTAACAGGCACAAACTTGATCAGAAGTTCCATCTGAACATGGGGAGGAACTTCTTTTATTGGAGGGTGCTGGAGCCCTGGAGCAGGCTGCCCAGAGAAGTGGTGAAATCTCCATCTCTGGAGAGATTCCAAACCCACCTGAATGTCTTCCTGTGTGATCTTCTCTAGGCAGAGGGGTTGACCTGGGTGATCTCCACAGATCCCTTCCACCCCCTACCATTCTGTGAACAGCACTGAAATTATCCAGGTTGTGTTGAAGTCTCACAACCCTTCAAAGCAAAGTTTCTTCATCCCACTCCTTGAGCCTTTGGGGTGCAGTAGCAGCTCATTCCTCTTAAGTTAGTTCAGGACTGTGTGCAGCTTGTAGCAACAGTGCTTTTTGTTGCTGCTGGACAGTGCTGAGGACAATGAACAGCACCAGTGAGTGGTGATGAAACAGCAGGCACCGTGAGCAGAAAGCAACAGAGCTTTAAAAGTAGTTGGTTAAATCCCTTCTGCAGTTTGCTGGAGTCCTGACTCCTGGGTAAATCTCTGCTATCATCTCCATACTTTGCTGACTCAAGGTCAAACAGTGGCTCCAAGGAGTGGCTTTGGCCTTTCAGGTCAAAGCTTGCGTGGAGGTGGAGCTGACAGATAGCAGTATGAGGAGTTAACGGTTAAGCCTTGAAAACGCATGGTGTGAGGTTAGTGGTGATGGAGAAGCCTCCTGTGGAATAGCAGCAGTTAGTGCAGCACCCTCAAACTGGTCTGCTGGGCTCTAGGAGGATGCTACCTGAGGACCTGCTGAGTCAGGAAGCCCCCTGGTATCATTTGTCCTCTCGGTTCTCAGTGACCTGTTTGCATTAAGAGGTGGAAGTGTCTTTGAATTCCCTGTGCTTACTTTCTGCACAAAAGGAACTTCTGAAGACAGGTTTTTTGTTTTGTTTTGTTGTTTTGTTGGGGTTTTTTTGTTGGGTTTTTTTTTTTCCCCTCACCAGGAAAAATCAGGACAGGTGATTTGTTGTCACCAAAATCAGGATCCTTTTGAGCTGTGGCTCGAAGGAGCTCCCAGAAGTGAGTTCCAGAAGTGTGTGCTGGTAGCAGGGCTAATTCTGTTGTGGAAGTGTAATAGGAGTTGGAGTGATTTGGGGTTCGAAAGGTGTATTATTTGTATATATAAATGTGTGAGGAGAGAGAAAATGGCTAATGATGTGATTACTGCTCTTAAGGAAATCCTTTAAGGGTGGGGAATGTTCCACATCACAGCATTTTAAAGCCTGCTTTTGTTATCAAACTGTGTTTATAGGGCAAACAGCCATATTTCTGTTTTGCTACAATCAGATGTTTGCTAAATGCTCTCTAAATCAGACTTGAAATAGACCTTATTTGCCCTTCCCTAAGTGCTGACCTACACTTTTTACAAGGGCTTGTAGTGATGATCTTTAGGGTCCCTTCCAACCCAAACCAGTCCATGAATCATCTCCAACTGCAAACCTGAACTTGGTGGTGGTGGTAATTCTTCAAATGCCTTCTTCTTAGGATGGAGGACTGCTAAAATCTCTTTATTGTTAATGATAAGAATCATTATTAAGTGATGATAAGGCTGCAGAGAGGCTGTTCCCAAAGACCAACAGGGACAGGATGAGGGCATTGAGGTTTGAAATGAGAGCAGAGCAGATTGAGATTGGATTTGAGGAACAAGTTCTGCACCATGAGGGTGCTGGAACACTGCACCAGGTTGCCCAGGGAGCTGGTTGAGGCCTCAGCCCTGGAGATCTTCAAGGTGAGGCTCAACAAGGCTGTGAGCAACCTGCTCTAGTAGTTGGAGATGTCCCTGCTGAGTGCAGGGGGATTGGACTGGATGAGCTTTGGAGTCCCTTCCAACCCAACCCATTCTGTGATTCTGTAACCTTAACCCAAAGACCAAGAGAGGTGGTGGAGTCTGCACCTGTGGAGGTGTTCAAAACCCAGCTGGACATGTTCCTGCATGACCTTGTTTAGGTGAGCCTGCTTTGGCAGGGGGGTTTAACTCCATCTGCAGGGGTCCTTTCCAACCTGCATATCAAATACTCACCTTTATTACACTTGGTATTTTGGCTGTGTTGTGGAGTAGGTGCAGAAGCAGGACCTGCCCCTCCTTTTCCACTGATTCATGAACTGGAAGATATATTTTATTTTTTTTTCCACCTTAAGCTTTTGTTGTTTTTATTATTTATTATTATTATTTTTAAACTGCAGAACCTCTGGAAGGTTTCCTGATCTCTCAAGTGTCTCATTTCAACTCTGGAAGGGGTTTAGTGATCAGAGTATCTGGTTTCAACTCTTAACCTTGAACAGAAGTGAACTGCTTTTATTGTACCTGTGACTATCTAACGCCACAGCCACATTGTCAGCCCTCCTGCGTAAGCGCCGGAGATCTTTCATCGAGGTCGTTAAGGATGAGGAGCCTCTATGTTTAGCATGAGGTTGAGAAATAGCTGCTCAGTAGCTCAAGGAAAAGTATTTGAGCACCTTAAGCCTGCCTCATGGCCCTGGAATCGAGTGAAAGTGGATTGCTGCCGTGCAGGAGCTGCATGCACAGAGGTTGCTGTGAGCGAATCTTACCCAAACTCTTCTTAAATGTGAACGGTTTGAGCTCACCTCCAGGTCTGGCAGTTCCTGAAGCTCCTCAAGCACCCTGTGCACAGCAAGGTCCAGCAGGTTTTTCTGCACCTCAGAACTGGGAAGGGTTTTCCTTCAAACTTTCACATCATGGTTTTGAACCTGGAAGCTCCTCTGCAAGCAGACAGCTCCCTCATGCCCTGGTGTTGTGTTGGAGTGGTTCTCACAGCAGGTTTTTATAAATTCATGGATTGGTTTGGCTTGGAAGGGATCTCAAAGATCAATGCCCTGCCGTGGGCAGGGACATCACCTGCTAGAACAGGTTGGTTGAAGCCCCAGGCAACCTGGCCTTGAATATCTGCAGGGAAGGGGCATGAAAAACCTCTCTGGACAACCTGTGTCAGTCGTTTTTCTTCCTTCCCTCCAGTCTGAGTCACCCTCTTTAGTTCAGACCATCACCCTTTATCTTGTCACAAGAGACTGTGTTCAAAAGTCTGTGCCCAGCTTTCCAAGGTGCTCCTTAAGCACTGAAAGGCCACCAGAAGTTCTCCCTGGAGCCTTCTTCAGGCTGAACAATCCAACTCTTCTCAGCCTGGCCTCACTGAAGAGGAGGAGTTTGTAGAGGAGCTTTCAAAATGTGCTTTCCCACTCCTGCCGTGGGTGTAGGGCAAATGCTGGTTGCTGATGTCTCATCTTGATAAGCAAAGGTTGAATCTGTGCACGGAGTGAAGAAAAAGCATCCCTGAGAGGAGGAGAAACCTGGAACTCCTTTTGCTTTCTGCTTCCTTGCTCCTGTGCATGAGTGGTGTTGCAGCAGTGGTGGAGGAGGCCTTTGTGCTGCCTTTTAACTGTGCTGCCTGCTTGAACACCCCCAGTCAATAAGGAGCTGGAAGGTGTTTTGGGTGAAGTCGTGGATGAGAACTGCTGTGTGAGAAAGGGAAAAGCTGTGTTTGTGTTTTTGTGCTAAGCCCACCAAGAGCTGTTTTCAGGTGGTGGTTCTTAGAGAGCTGGAGATGGTGTCCTGCCAGAGAGAAGGGATTGCAGAGGGGAGGTATTGCCTTGATTGGGCAAAGATGCAGTGGATGGAATTGCTGCTTCAAGGAAATAGCTGCTGAAGGAAAAGTGTTTGAGCATGTTAAACCTGCCTCATGGCCCTGGAATTGAGTGGAGGTGGATTGCTGCCATGCAGCAACTGCATGCACAGAGTTTGCTTAGGTCTTGGAGTTGGTGTGAGCGGATTGTACCCAAATTGTTATTAAATGTGTGTGGTCTGATATCACCTCCAGGTCTGACAGTTCCTGCATTCAGTGGACAAAGAGCACAGCTAAAGGACTGCAGCCCTGCTCAACAGACCAGCCTGTGTGTCTCTGCAGGCAGAAACAACAAACACTGAAAAAATAGATGGGCACTTTGTTCTCTTCTGTCCCCAGCTCCAAAGCCTTAACGGCACAACAATGCAGGCTGCAGTGCCCTGGGAGATGTTCCACAGGGGTCCTTAACGTCTCATGATCTCTTAGGCTTGGGTGTGTAATCACCACCGAGTTGGAGGAGCATTGTCCTGGGCTCAGCCTCAGTGTGGTGTTGTGCAGCAGCAGTGCCAGGTGCCTTTGTGCTGCTGCTGGCAGGCACCGAGGTGAAGGGGGCTGGCTTCATCAGGAGTGGTGGCAGAGAAAGCCTGGAAGGCAGGAGCTGTGCCAGCAGGATGTAGCAGTGTGGCCTTTGCCACTGCTGACGCTGCACCGGTACCTTGCGGTTCCTGGGTGTCCGTTTCCGTGGGGCTGCTGCCCTAATCCTTACCAAGCAGTTAGCACAGATGACTCCTGGCCTTGAAGCAATTGAACTGATGGACCTTGAAGGGCATGCTGAAGTGCTGGGCTGATTGGAGTGCTGTGTGAGTAGCTCTGCTGGTATGGAGAAACGCGTGGTGAGATAGTAGAGTGAATGGAGGGCACGGATCGAACGGGGCCGCAGGGGTTGGGAACAAAGTCTAGATAAGCTGCTTGTGGGGTGGGGTTGGAAACGAGTTGAAGACCAGTGCAAAGTCTTCAGGGCATCTTTGATAGGGGCCTGAAGGGTGGTGTTGGGGAGAGGTGGTGGAGTAGACTATTTATTATTTAGGATGGAGTATTTCCGTTGGAAGGGATCATCTAGTCTAGCTGCCTAGGCTGTGTGTTCTGTCACCCTAGCCCTGCCAGATGGCATCACTGCTTTTGGTGGAAAGCAGTTTTGAGCAAGCAGATGTTAGCAGTGTTGGCTTTCAGTGCTTTCCATTCCAGAGTGAGTTTGCCTCCAGTGTGTCGCTGGCACATTCGTCGCCAACCTGTGCTTGGAGAGCAGAGTTTCTCCTCTCTTCAAAGCAAGAGGTGACATGCAGAGGTCTTCCCATAACTGTAAAGGGTTCTCAAGGTGCTTCTGATGTACTGTACCTTTCTTTGTGGAGTGATCAGTTTAGATGTTGAAAGCCACCGTTGAGTTTTGGAAGGAAGAGCAGTCTGTCCCCCGTAAGGTGGCCTTCAAGGGCTGGTATGCTACAGCCAACCATACTTAGGGAGAGGGATTTTCACACCTTCTTTAGGTAAATCAGTCCTGAACATCTTCTTGTGCCAGAGAGAAAAAGTATTTCAGTTCCTTTAGTGCAGGAAAAGATGAAGATGTGCCTCTTCTATGGTTTTAATTTGGAAAAGGCTTCCTTTGATTAATGCATTAATCTGCCTGATGCTTTGCTCTGCTTAATACAGGTGGCTTGGAAGGAGAAATAAAACTTGAAACATTGAACTGAGAATGGATCCATAAAAAAAAAAATAAATACAGAGTGCTTTTCTAAATGGTGTGTTGGATGGAGGCAAAGAGAAGAACCAGCTGAAGAAGGTTCAGCTAAGTCTTGAATGAAGGCTCAGAGCCAGCAGTGCTCTCTAGATGACTTGAGTCGCTCAGGTGTGCCACCGAGAATGCACGAGAGCAAAAGTTGAGGAGGACTAAGAGGGAAAGGAAGGATGTGCCCTCTGCCAATCTCTCTTCGTCCCTGGCAGAGTCACTGTTGGGTCTGTGAGTAGGCTTTGGTGTGGCTGAGAGCTTCCCTGGCTCAAAGCCTCGTGGTCTGCATAGGGAGCATCTGTGTGCTGTGCTTGGCTCTAGTATGTGGTACCTTGCTGCTGTCCAGTGGCAAGAAGGCTCTGCTGGGCTTCGTGGCAGCACTTGAATTTTCCACTTCAGCAGGGCTCTGAAGCTGAGCCTGAGAGCCTGCTAGCATGGAAAGAATGTGAGCAAGCCTGGGCTTGAGCATAGACTTGAGCCTGTGCCCCACTGACAATGAAGGCAAGCCCAGGCACCCTTCCTAGGCTATTGTGGGCACTCAGCTGCAACCATGATGCTCTGACTCCTCAGTTTCCTGCCTTATGGCCCTGAGCAATAGGAGCAGGCACATAGCTGTGTGGTCATCACACTCTAGTTTAACCCAGGATGGAGCTGTGAATAAAGCAGTGAAGCAGCAGGAACTGCTGCAAAGGAAAAGCCTCCACACTTGCAAAGTTTGGGTTGGATCACCCATCCCAGCCCTTTGCCAAAAATGTGATCTATCAGGGTTTTGGGTTTTTTGTTGTTGTTGAAAGGGAATGCTCTGCAAAAACAGCTCCATGGAAACCCCAGCTCTATCTTACAACATCAGAATCCTCTTCAGACTCTGAATGAAGGGAGCTCAGGTCTCCCAGCTTTTAAATTAATTACTGAAATTAAAGATCAAGCTAGCAGAGCCCAGAGCCAATGCAGCTGACTGAACATTAGGGGGAGAAGTTAATTTATTAAAAAGCATTGCAAAACCAACTTGAAGCTCATCATGCTCAAAATATATCTCCCAGCAAGTAACCTGGATGTCCTCTGAGCGTTGAGTGGTGGTGGACTGGGGATGTGCATGGATTTCCTGGACTTCTGTGAGCTCTGGAAGTTTCTCTGATTACTTTCCTACAGGTGAGACCATCTTGCTGGTAGCTTCATAGAGTGGGTTGGGTTGGAAGGGACCTTAGAGATCATCCAGCTTCAATCCTCCTCCATGGGTATGGACACCTCCCACTAGCCCAGGTTGCTCAAGGCCTCATCCAAGCTGGCCTTGAGCAGCTTCAGGCAGGGAGCATCTACACCTGTTCCAGTGTCTCCCCATCCTTACTGTCAGGAATTTCTTCCTAATCTCCAGGCTCAGTCTCCCCTTCCAAAGCTTCAATCCATTGTCTCTCATTGTGTCACTACAAGCCCTTGTTAAAACAAGTCCCTTTCTTGAACCTGTTTCTGCTTTATTATTTCCAAGTGCTGAATGAGACCTCTTTGCATTAAGGATTCCTGGTACCATAGCACCTTGAGTACAAACACTTGTGATTTGATGGCCATGGTGGTCTTAGTTAGGTTGACAGTTGGATTTGGTGGTATACTCTGCCCTGGTGAGGCCACAGCTGGAATATTGTGTCCAGTTCTGGGCCCCTCAGTTCAAGGAGAACCTCAGGGAACTGCCTGACAGAGTCCAGGGCAGAGGCACAGAGATGCTGAAGGCAGTGGAACATCTGCCTGTGAGGACAGGCTGAGGGAGCTGGGGCTGGGAGCAGAGGAGCCCAAGCTTGAGCAGAGATTGCAGCATGGATGTGAGGAAAACCCTTTTCACTGTGAGGGTGCCAGAGCCCTGGAGCAGGCTGACCAGAGAGGTTGTGGAGTCTCCTCCTTTGGAGGCATTCAAGCTCCACCTGGATGTGTTCCTGGGTGACCCTACTCTGGCAGAGGAGTTGGACTGGATGATCTCTGGAGGTCTCTTCCAAGCTCTACCATTCCTTGATTCTGTGATCTCAGAGGTCTTTCCCAACCAAACCCATTCTCTGATTGTCCTGGAGAGCCTTGACTTGTAACCCAGTGAATGTCCCTGGTGTTTCTTCACCAAGAGCTCAGCATGCCTCGTGGATATGACCCTTAATTTGAAGTTCTCAGTAGCACCTGTGACGTCTTGGGGCTGTGCTATCAGCCCAACTCTTTTTTTTTTCTGGCCCAGTTCCCGGAGCAGCCGTTCCACTTGGCAATAAAAAAATGCCAGATACCGGGCGCAGATAAGTGGGACTTAATCTTCCCTCTGCCTCTTTCCCTCTTACCTTTACACAGCCATGCTGCAATTAGGTCCTGGTTCTTTGTTAACAAGTGTCACCAAGAAATTAGTGATGACCTGAAGATTTATGAGCTGGGTTCTGCCCTGGGCTTAATAAAATGCCAGCAGTGGCGGTTGGGACGCGTGGGACTTGGCCACAGCCACCCAGGGCTCACCTTTTATCTGCTTCGTTGGCTGAGGCCCTTATCAGCCAAAGGACAAAAGGCAGCTTGGGAGCCAAGCTCTGTTGAAAATTAGCTTGGCTGCCGTTGTGTGCCTCTGCTGGAATGGGGTGTCCAGGTGAAGCTGGAAGGAGGGGAGTGGAGGGCCCAGGAATGCTGGCAGGAAGGGTTCCTGCTGAGGTGGCCATCTGCAGGGGAGGTTTGGGTTGGATGTATCACAGTCATCCAGGGTGGAAAGGAGAGGCAGGGACCTGCTGGTCAGAGTCCAGCAGAGAGCCACAAGAATGGTTTGGGGACTTGAGCATCTGCCCTGCAAAGAGAGGCTGAGCAACCTGGGGCTGTTTAGTCTGGAGAAGAGAAGGCTGAGAGGAGATCTGATCCATGCACACAGATACATTGATGGCAAGTGCCTGGGGCAAATCTCTTTCAGTGGTCAGCAGCAGTGAGCCAAGGAGCAATGGGCACAAACTGGAACAGAGAAGGTTTCAACTCAACAGGAGGAGAAACTTCTTTAGTGTGAGGGTGACAGAGCCCTGGAGCAGGCTGCCCAGAGAGGCTGTGGAGTTGTCTCCTCTGGAGGCTTTCCAAGCCTGCCTGGATGTGTTCCTGTGTGAGCTACCCTGGGTGATGCTGCTTTGGCAGGAGGGTTGGACTCGATCTCTGGAGGTCCTTTCCAGCCTCTGTAAAGTTCTGTGATCCTGTGACCTCTAAGATGATCACATCCTGCCACTGTGCCCACTCCACCAGGTGGAGCCTGTCACTACACCATGTCCCCAAGCACCAGCTCTGGATGGCTGTTAAACATCAGGAGGAAGTTCTTTACAACCAGGGTGGTGGAGGAGACTTCTGGGGAGACATTCAGAACCCACCTGGCTGTGTTCTTGTGTGACCTCCTCTAGGTGACCCTGCTCTGGCTGAGGGGTTGGGCTGGATGATCTCCAGAGGTCCCTTCAATCCCATATGTTCTGTGATGCTGTGTGAAACATTGGAGCAGGTTGCCCAAGGATGTGGTTGAGGCCCCATCCCTGGAGACACTCAAGGTCAAACCTGATGGGGTGCTGAGAAGCCTGATCTGGCTGGAGATGGCAGGGAGCTTGGAGCAGATGGTCTCTAAGGTCCCTTCCAGCCTAAGCCATTCTGTGATTCCATGCTCCCTGCAGGGTGGTTGGGCAGGATGGCCTTGGAGGGTCCCTTCCAACCCAATGCATTCTGTGATTGTAGCAGCTACAGAGGGGCCCAGTGATGACCAAGCTGGGCAGGTCCTGCTTGATGGGTGCTCAGCACGTTGCCTGGCACTGCCCTCTCCATCTGCAGACACACTGCCTGGCTTTGTGGCCACACCTGAAACTGCAGAACTGCTCTCTTAGTTGGTGTTCTTGACTTAAAACATCTCTGTGTCAGTAAAACATCTCCTTGGCCCTGCCACCCTCTGAGGTCTTTTATCCTTGTGTGCTTTCATGGGAAGACAGCACCAAAGCAAAACAACCATCTGGGGGCTCTAATAGTTGACTTTTCTGAAGTTTCTTCCCCAAAAGCTGCCTCCAAGTTGGAGTTTTTTAGGCAGATGCAAGTCTTACCTTGGACATTAGAAAGAAATGGCTTTGAGCTGGAAGATTGGGACTGGAGATTAGGAAGAAATTCTTGACAGTGAAGGTGGGACGACACTGGCACAGGTTGCTCAGGGAGGCTGTGGATGCTCCCTCCCTAGGGGTGTTCAAGGCCAGGTTGGATGAGGCTTTGTACAACCTAGGCTTGGTGGGAGGTGTCCCTGCCCATGGCAGTGGGGTTGGAACTGGATGATCTTGAAAATCCCTTCCAAGCCAACCCATTCCATGATTCTGTATTAAGAAAAACCAAAACAGAAGAGGATGAAAGCAGCCATGGGTGATCAGCATGAGTGATGCTGCTGGCTGGTCCATTGTGCTTCCGTATCAGGTCTTAGGCTGTTCCCTTCCTAACTTGACTCTCGTGGTCTGCAGGCACTAATTCTCATGCTCTGATTAAAGTCAGCCTTCATGTGGAGTGAGCTAACATCAAGTGTGGCTCTTGAATCGTAGAATCATTGGATTGTTTCAGTTGGAAAAGCCCTCCAAGATCAGCCAGTCCAGCCATCAACCCAACACCACCATGCCCACTAACTAAACCACGTCCCCAAGTGTCGTGGCCACACCTTTCTTGAGCACCTCCAGGGATGGGGACTCTGCCACCTCCCTGGGCAGCCTGTCCCAATGCCTGACCAAAAGATGCTTTGGAGTTTAGAGATCCTGCAGCAGAAGTAGGAGCTCTACAGGGATCAGGAAGAAGAATGAACCAGGGAGCTATTCTGGCAGTCACCATTCCTGGCGGTGTTAAAAAGCCGTTTGGGTGAGGAGCTTAGGGACACAGTCCCACAGTTGAGTACAGGGAGGTGTTAGATTATGGTTGGACTCGATGGTCCTGAGCTCTTTTCCAAGCAGGCTACTGTGTGATATGCCTAAGCCTATTTTTGGGCTGCTCTGAAGTGGATGTCATCTAGAGGACAGTCTTGTTAAAGCTTGGGAGCTGCCTGCTCAGCAGTTGGGTTGTGCGCTCCTGGCTGTGGTTGGAGGAGACAGTCAGTCCAGCTTGAGGGCATTCACAACCAAATTAAGAGCATGACTCTCCCATGAAGCAAAATGCCAGTCCAGAGGCAAACTCATTTTGCTGGTGAAGGGAGCTTGAACCTTTCCAAATGGATCTGACTTTATGCAGGCTCATGAGTCGTCTGCTTGTGCCGCGCTGCTTTTATGCTACATCATGCTCCTCTTGTTGTGACTTGGTGTCCTGGTGGCACAAGCACCCATATCCCTGCTGGTGACTAATGCACCAACACCTCAATCATGTGCCCCTGCCTGGTCTGGGCCAGACCCTTGTTAAGGGCTAATTGATAGTCTGCAGGTCCAGTTTAAAGATCAAGGGCTTGGTCTGCTCTTTGCTGGCACCACCTGCTGAAGCCAAGGTGCTAAGTGGGTCAGCGCAGGGCGTTACTCACCTGGCTCTATCAGTGGAGCTCAGGGAAGGGCAGGGGTGGCTGGAGGTGATGCTGTGCTCCATATACCAGTGACCTGCTCCTTGTGCCCACAGCAGAGATTGTCCTGGGGAGGGTGCAGTTGATGACTGATGGCCATGTTGGCTAAATGTGAGCCAGCAGTGTGGCCAGGGCGGCCAAAGGCATCCCTGCTTGCATCAGCAATAGTGTGGCCAGCAGGGCTGGGGATGTGATTGTCCCACTCTGCTCAGCACTGATAAGGTCACACCTCAAAGGCTGGGGTCAGTTTTGGGCCACTCGCTCCGAGAAGGACATTGAGAGGCTGGAGCATGACCAGAGAAGGGCAACCAAGCTGGGGAAGGGTCTGGAGAACAGGTCTCTTGAGGAGCAGCTGAGGGAACTGGGGGTGTTTTTTCTGGGAAAGATGAGGTGTTTAGTCTGGAGATGAAGAAGGAGATCTCATTATTTCCAATAGCTCCCTGAAAGGAGGTTGGAGTAGGTGAGGTTGGTCTCTTCTCACATAAGTGGCAGAGCAAGAGGAAACAGCCTCAAGATGTACCAGGGGAGGGTCAGGTTGGATGTCAGGAAAAAATCCTTCCCAGCAAAGGTTCTCAGGCCTTGGAACAGGCTGCCCAGGGAGGTGGTGGAGTGCCCATCCTCGGAGGGATTGGAAGGAGGTGTGGATGTGGTGCTGAGGGATGTGGTTCAGTGTCAGGAGTGGGGCTGTGAGCTCCAGAGGAGTGGTTGGGCTCAGTGATCGCCCCCTCGACAGCTCCGATTGGTTCGATGACCCCCACCTGCTTTCCCTGTAGGTGCTACCAAGTGAGCCAATGTGTGGGTGAGCTCTTTTGTGAGGCTGGTGGGCATGGCAGTGAGGTCCCCTGGGCTGGCCTTTCTGCCCCTGGCCACCAGTGCTCCGTCACAGCTGCTTTCTCTGCCTGTTGATATTGGCAACCTCACCTAGGAGCCTGCTCCTCTGAACTTTGAGTAGCAGAAAAGTCTCCCAGCCTCTAAGTCTGGTTGGTGACAGCCAGGGACCAAACACAGAAGCTGTTGTCCCTGACCACAGCCCCTAGAAAGCACCACCAGCTCTCCCTGAACAGGGCTGGGGCACTGCTGTGCTGATGCAGCAAGGAATCGTCACCTGCAGTCACATCTCTGCCGAGCGATCCTCCTGGGTGTCCTCTGTAAGGGGCCTGCATCCTTTGGGTGCTTTGCTGAGCACTTGGTGTTCTTCAGAGCCAGAGTGGCTCCTGGGTTGGTGGTGCTGTGGGCTGTGAGTGATGTTCTCCTCCTCTTCTGGCTGGAGCTTAAGTTGGTGGAAGTGATGAAATTCTTCTTGAGTTCAGTTTATTCTCAGCTGGCTTTAAAATAACTTGGTTTGGCTTTTCTCTCTCCTCTCTTCTCTCTGGAAGTGTTTCTTCATCTTCACTAAACTTACTCTGTTTTGTGGGTTGTTTTTTTTTGTGTGTGTGTGTGTTTTGGTGGTTATTTTTTTTTTCTTTCTTTTGTCCTTAGGTTTTGGGTTGTTTTTATCCTTCCCAGTGCAGCTGGTGGACACAGAATGGGTGTTTAGCTGAAAATGAGTTGTTTGCATTCCTAGCTATCAAGCCTGGCTTAGATTTGATTGACTATTATTAAATTAGCATTTTCTGCATACACTGGGACTGATGCCCATGACCTTCAGAAGAGATTTTTGTGTCATCTCCCCTGAGGAGCAGTCACTATAAAGTCCTCTGTATGAGCAGTTGCCACTTGAGGGTGAGGTTAGCTTGGAGCACTTCAGTCTCTGGGGGCTCACTGACTTTTCCTGCTTGTCTCATGGTTTTGGAGCAGTTGTCTCTCTTTGCTTGGATGATGTGTTCTTGTTGACATAAGATGGGGTGGCTGTGGTTGGACAGCACACACTGGAGCTGCAGGAGGGATCCAGAGGGTCCTGGAGAAGTGGGCTCAGGAGAACCTCATGAGGCTCAAGTGAAGTAAAAGATCCTGCACCTAGGCTGAGGCAATCCTGGTTATCAGTCCAGGCTGGGGAGTGAAGGGATTGAGAGCAGCCCTGCAGAGAAGAACTTGAGGGTGCTGGTAGGTGAGAAGCTGCACAGGAGCCAGAAATGGGCACTTGTAGCCCAGAAGGCCAAGGGCAGCCTGGGCTGCATCCAAAGTGGGGAGAGGGAATCCCCCTCTGCTCTGCTCTGAGGAGACCTCACCTGCAGTGCTGTGTCCACCTGTGGAATCCTCAACACAGGAAGGACATGGACCTGATGGAGTGGGTCCAGAGGAGGGCCATGAAGATGATGAGAGAGCTGGAGAACCTCTGCTGTGAGGACAGGGAGGGAGAGTTGGGCTGTGCAGTCCAGAGAAGGGTCCAGGGACACTTTAGGGCTGCATTTCATATCTGAAGGCTGGTTAGGGGCTGTTCAGAAGGGCCTGTGGTGGTGGGATGAGAGGCAATGGTTTGAAACTGGAGCAGGGCAGGTTCAGGTTGGACATCAAGAGCAAGTTCTGCACAGTAAGGGTGATGAGATGCTGGAGCAGTTGCCCAGAGGTGTGATGGAGACCCCATCCCCAGAGACACTTAAGATCAGACTGACTGTGGCCCTGAGGACCCTGCTCTAATTGGAGGTGTCTCTGAGTGAGCTTTTGGTGAGGAGCACACTCCAGGGAGCTGGTGGAACTCTATGCAGTGCTGCTCAGCTGTGCCCCACGTGCTGTTGGAGCACAAGTGTGGGAGCAGGTTGCTGAACTCATCCATGCTAAAAATGTTCCTTCTGCTGGGCCCTGTTTGTGCAACCAGCAGCTCCTGAACCCGACAAGCACTTGAGAATGCTGAGAGCTGGCTCCAAATGCTGTGACTGCACTCCATGAAGTGCTGGAAGTGCATCAGCTCCCTTGGCTGCTTCAGATGGCCAAAACATTTCCTCCAGCCAGGCTCTCTGCCTCCGCCAGTGGAGCTTTGTGCTGGATCAGGTATTGCCTGTCCTCCTCCCAGCAGGAAGGCAGCACAACTTCTGCACCTCTGGCTTGGCCGGGGTCTGCTCCTGCCTCTCGGTGGTCCAGGGTTTTGTGATGCTTTCAGAATGTCTTCAGTGTCTTGAGGATGCTTGGGAAGGTGATGGGGAGGTGAAGGTGCAGCTCAAGGAGTGGTGTTTGATAGTGTGAAGTGTGTCCAGAGAGGGCAGTGGAACTGGGGAAGGGTCTGGAGAACAGCACTGGGGAGGAGCAGCTGAGGGAGCTGGGGGTGTGCAGCCTGGAGAAGGGGAGGCTGAGGGCAGAGCGCATTGCTCTCTGCAGCTCCCTGAAAGGAGGCTGCAGTGAAATTCAGGTTGGTCTCTTCTCCATAGTATGAAGTGGTAGTAGGAGAGGCAGTGGCCTGAAATTGTGCCAGGAGAGGGTTAGGTTGGAGATGAGGACAAACTTCTTCACTGCAAGAGTGGTCAGGGATTGGCACAGGCTGCCCAGGGAGCTGGTGGAGTCCTCATCCCTGGAGGTGGTCAAGAAACCTGTGGCCATGGCACTTGGGGATGTGGTTTAGTGCCCAAGGTGGTGTTGAGCTGAAGGTTGAACTCAATGCTCTTGGAGGCCTCTTCCAACCAAACCAATTCTGCGATTCTAAGCCTGCAGGGAGGGGAAGGTTCCAGCCTGTAATTACAGAGGGGAAGTTGAGCTCCAGGCAGGTGTCAGGCATTTTGTCTTCACAGGGGTGTTTTGTGTGCTGGGGGCTATTGCCCTGGGGAGGAGGAGACTTTCCCCCAGAGCAGTCCCAGGGGATGAAGAGTGCAGGATGTGCTCGGTGGGACTGAGAGTGCTGGGTTGTTTTCCCAGGAGCAGAGCAGGTCTGGGTTGCTGGTGGCACTGGGTGTGCTGCCCCACCCCACATTGTACACACTGCCTGTTCTTGTGCTGAGTGGGAAATGGACTTAAACCCAGGAACTCCCAGTTCAGATAACTTTTCTTTCAGAGGCAGGCTGGCAGGGCTCAGACACCAGCTCACATCCTCCTCTCTAGGTGGCACAGGCTGGGTCAGGGCCATGCTGACTGTAACTTGCTCCTCGGGAGGCAATGTTCAGCAGATGCCAAAGGGTTTCCCACAGCTGCTGTTTCCTGCTCCAGGTTCATGTATCCCTCTGTGGTTATGTGCCAGTGGGTGCAGCCCCCATGTCTGTTAGCCTCTGTCTGTTGCTCTTGGGAGTGCTGGTGGACACCAGGATGACCATGGACCAGCAATGTGCCCTCCTGGGCTGGCATCCAGGGGTGAATCTAGAGGAGTGTGGCCAGCAGGTCAAGGGAGGTTCTCCTCCTCCTCTGCTCTGCCCTGGTGTGGTCACATCTGGAGTGCTGTGTCCAGTGCTGGGCTCCCCAGTTTGAGAAGGACAGGGACTTGCTGGAGAGGGAACAGCAATGGGCTCCAAAGAGATGCTGAGGGGACTGGAACAGCTCTGATGAGGAGTGGCTGAGAGGATTTGGGTTGTGCAGGCTGGAAAAGAGCAGCCTGAGAGGGGCCTATGGCAGGGGCTTGGAACTAGATGATCCTTGAGCTCCTTTCCAACCTTACCATTCTATGATTCTATGATCTCATCAATGCTGATCAATACTTCAAGGGTGGGTGTCAGGAGGGTGGGACCAGGCTGTGTTCAGTGGTGCCCAGTGACAGGAGAAGGGGTAACCGGCACAAACTTGACCATCAGAAGTTCCATCTAAGCATGAGGAGGAGCTTCTGTATTTGAAGTGTGCTGAAGCCCTGGAGCAGGCTGCCCAGAGAGGTGCTGGAGTCTCCATCTCTGGAGAGATTCCAAACCCACCTGGCTGTGTTCCTGTGTGACCTTCTGTAGGTGCCTCTGCCTTGGCAGGGGGCTTGGACTGGGTGATCTCCAGAGATCCCTTCCAGCCCCTCCTATTCTGTCCTCCTGTGATCAGATGCTTTGGAAGCCTTGTAGCCCTTTCACAGCTGTGTGCTGAGCTGATGCAAAATGCATGCCCTTAACATTGCAGGCAGCTCTTGGGCCATGATACCCAGTCCCATGACACAACACACTTGGGCACAGACCTCTCCCCAAGAGCTCTCAGAGGAGGCTTGAACAAAGAGCAGCTACTTAATAAAACAGGATTGGTTTTTAAATAGACACGAGGCTGGTTGAGGAGCACATGGAAACAAAGCTCTGCAAAATGAACCCTCTGCAGCAGCTTCATCTAAGGTTTATTGAGCTTCAAGTTGTGCACTGAATTATAGATCTGTTGCATGCTGCCTCATCTGCTTTAAGTGGGGCAGACGTGTGCTGTGTGGCTCGAAGTCATCTCTGTGTTAGACTTCTCCTCTAGTCTGCTCTGAAGCACTCTGGCCTCCTGCCACTTGCCCATTTTGGAACTACTGTGGGTTAGGAAGCATGGATTGGATATTAGGAAACATTGCTTTAAGGCAGGAGTGGTCAGGCCCTGGGACAGGCTGCCCAGAGAGGTG
>VWYK01106463.1:242-11601 GCA_013399775.1 Semnornis frantzii | reverse complement strand
CACCTCCAAGACCACTGACCATGGCCTGAACTGCCACATCTACTCATTTGTTAAACACCTGCAGGGATGGGGACTCCACCAGCTCCCTGGGCAGCCTCTTCCAACCCCTGACCACTCTTGCAGCAAGGAAATGTTTCCTCATCTCCAACCCAACCCTTCCCTGGCACAATTTCAGGCCATTGTCTCTCCTTCTGTCACCTGAGACTAGGCAGAAGAGCCCAACCTCACCTCACTGCAGCCTCCTCTCAGGGAGCTGCAGAGAGCAATGAGCTCTGCCCTCAGCCTCCTCTTCTGCAGCCTAAACCACCCCAGCTCCCTCAGTTGCTTCTCCCCAGCCCTCTTCTCCAGAGGCTTTCCCAGCTTCATTGCCCTTCTCTGGACCCACTCCAATCCCTCAACAGTGGAGTGAGGGACCCAAAAGTGACCCAGCACTCAAGGTGAGACCTCTGCAGTGCCAAGCACAGGGGGACAATCCCTTCCTTTGCTGACCTTTGATTTTTCCAAGCATGTTTTGCAGCAGGTGGAGAATATTTTTAAGGACCTTTTCATTCACAATTTGAACTCTGCTCTTTTCCTCCCACCATGCAAAACTGGAACCCCAAATTAAGGGCTGTGTGAAACACAGAGCAGTAAGGAGGCATAAAACTGTCCCAAAAATACTGCAGGGCATGACATTGTCAGGGTCATAAATAGCAAAACAACAACAAAAACCAACAACCCAAAACCTAAGCTCAACCCCAGTCAGATGCTGGAGGCTGCCTGGAAACAATGATTTAGATCTATTACTGGTTTTTAGGAAAAATCCACTGCTGAGCATGGCTTTCAAACCTGACACCATTCTGCCTCTGGAGAAAAGGCTCTTTGTGATTTATATTTCATGGCTTTGGAGCAGATGAAGCTACAAAGGTGTCTGGTTTATGTTGGCCTCAAACAGATAGCTTTATAACATTTGCACTTCTTCCTGTTGACTTCCACATCTCCTGAAGCTCCTACGCAAGAGCAGTCTTGAATTCCCTCCAGAGTGTCTCTCCCTCTACCCTCTCCTGGCTCCTAGCTACATGAAACAGGTGTCAGGCATTGGAACAGGCTGCCCAGGCAGCTGCTGGAGTCACCATCCCTGGAGGGCTTTAGAAGCTGTGTAGATGTGGCTTAGTGGTGGCTAAATAAGAAGCCACCAACTGCAGAGAAAACCACATCTGGGGCTGAAGGCTTCCTAGTCTCAGGTGATAGGAGGAGAGGAAATGGCCTGAAATTGTGCCAGGAAATGGTTAGGTTGGAGATGAGGAAACATTTCCTTGCTGCAAGAGTGGTCAGGGGTTGGAAGAGGCTGCCCAGGGAGCTGGTGGAGTCCCCATCCCTGCAGGTGTTTAACAAATGAGTAGATGTGGCAGTTCAGGCCATGGTCAGTGGTCTTGGAGGTGTTGGGTAAAAGGTTGGACCTGAGTACCTTAGAGTTCTCTTCCATCCTTTATGATTCCAGCATAGAATCACACAAACATTAAGGTTGGACAAGACCTTTAAGTTGGAGTCCAACTGTANACGTGGTGGAGTCCCCATCCCTGGGGGTGTTCAGGAAAGGTGTGGCCATGGCACTTGGGGACAGGGTTTGATGGCCATGGTGGTGCTGGGTCGAAGGTTGGATTCAGTGATCTTAGAAGACTTTTCCAACCAAAAGAACTCAGGGGCAACCTTACAGTGGCCTTCCAGTACCTGGAGAGGGCCCTACAAGAAAGTTGGAAAGGGACTTTTGACAAGGGCTGGGAGTGACAGGATGAGAGGTATTGGATAGAAGCTTGAGAAGGGCAGACTGAAACTGGAGATGAGGAAGAAATTCTTGACAGCGAGGGTGGGGAGACTCTGGCACAGGTCGTGAATGCTCCCTGCCTGGAGGTGTTCAAGGCCAGGTTGGACGAGACCTTGAGCAACTTGGGCTGCTGGCAGGTGACCCTGCCCATGGCAGGGGGTTGGAACTGGACGGTCTTTGAGGTCCCTTCCAAGGCAAACCCATTTCATGCATGTGTGGATCTGTGTGGGAGATGTTAGGAGCTGGCTGCTCACCCGTGCAGGTTCACCTCTCCTTCGCTCAGCTGCCGCGATCGAGCTCAAATGAAGTGTGGACTTGTCCATGCTGCTAGCTCTGCAGTTCCAGCTCCATGGTTGCCTTTAAGAGAAGGAAATAAAAACAAACCCATGTTATCAGTTTTCTAGAGCTGTGTCATTTTATGATGGCAATCTAAACATCATAAAACAATGGCTTCAACTGCTGCACCTCGCCGGGGGCCGGTGCCAAGATCCCGACTCCCATTTCCCGCTCTTTGGATGATGTTACCTTCTTGTTTGTGCAGAAGAAAGCTCCACTTTTTTCCACTCATTACTTTCCCTAGGTAGTTATTTTTTGGGAATGTATCCAGGCTGGAGAGTTCTCCTGAAGTTGTCAGATTTCAGCTGAAATCCAAATGGTAACACTCGTGAAACAATTCTTAGCTTGTAAGCTGGAGGAAGGCAGATTGAGGCTGGAGATGAGGGAGAAATTGGTGACAGTGAGGGTGGAGAGACTCTGGAAGAGGTTGCCTGAGGAGGTTGTGGATGTCCTCTCTCTGGAGGTGTTCAAGACCAGGTTGGACGAGGCCTCGAGCAACCTGGGCTGGTGGGAGGTGTCCAGGAGGTTCAGAGCTGTGGATGATCTTCAAGGTCCCTTCCAATCCTGAAACCAGGGCAAGGTTTTAATTCGCAGAATGATTTGGCAGGTGCTCTCCTAACCTTCACCTGGGATAAACCTTCAAAATTCTTGATGCTCAGAGGCCTTTAGTTGAGAGCTGAGACTTGGATTTAAATCTTGTAATGGGACTTGATGGCCATACCTGAAGAAGAGGAAGGCAGGAGGTGTAACCTCAGTGTCTTGTGGGGACTGCTGAGAGCTCCATCCTTGCCCCCCCGTTTGCTCCATCCTTGCCCCCCCGTTTGCTCCATCCTTCAGAGCCCCTTCAACAAGTGTCCTTCAATGTCAATAAATGAAGGTCTGATGCCAGTGTCATGCCTGAGTGACAGGAGCCAGCAGCAGCAAACCTTTGACTTTGAGAAGAGGAGCACTGCAGAGCCTACAGTTGCCCCTAGGTTGGTAGCAGGCTGATAAACTTGCAGAGCTTCCTTAACTTCTTGCCTTCTCCTCATTTCACTGCAGCAGCTGTGTCATGTTCATCGTGGTCCAGCATGTGCTGGTGGGTCACTGGGGCTGGAAAAGAGGAGTTGGTGCTGCAGCAGGACCCAGCACAACCCAAACAAAGAGTGAGAGCTGCTGCTAGGCTGTGGATACTGTCAGGAAGGAAAAGGGAGCTTTAGCAGCTTGCCTGCTCTTCCAGGTTTTAGTCTTGTAGCATTTGTAGCTGTCTCATGCTTCAGTCCGGGAGCTGATTGGCATTGCCCTGGGGAGAGGAAATTCTCCATTCAGAGAAGAAGCCTGCAGGAGGGGGATGAAGCTGGGCTGAGTCTGCATCTGCTCTGTGGCATCCTGCAAAGCAGGCATCTCGGGTATTAATTCCCTGTTGATTATCCAGAGTTGTTTTAAGAGAAGCTGGGGGTTTATGTTTGGATTTAGGAGCATTATGGTGCAAGTTCTCTCTGCAGAAAGCAGAGGCTCCTGCCCTCCCCTGCCTCTGCTGAGCACAACCTTTTGCTGAGGAAGCATGGAAAGAAATGCTGCTTTGCAGCTGACAGGGGGAAAGGCATCCAAGATCAACTTGGCAGCGGGTTCTGAAAGTGCATCAAGCAGAGCATGCAGAGTGTGGTCAGGAGCTCTTCCTCCTTGTGTGACAGAGCCCAGATGTGAGAAAAGCAAAACACATCGAGCCCCTAAAAGGAATTGGTCATCTTCAGGCTGTTTATTCAAGCCTTTGCTTACAGGCTGTGAGAGCATCAACTGGGACCTAAGGCTCCTTCCCAGTTTCCTGTTTACTTGGCCACTGCTGTGGTAATGTCTGAATGCTTCACAGGTTGAAGAGGAAAGTAATAATGTCACCTCTGTCACTCTGCAGCCCCTTGACTGAAGAAGCCTGTTTAGCTTCTTGATTGATTGTCTTTGGGATACATGTGAAGGTGCACACACATGTGGCATCTGACCTCCTAGGAGCATCTCTCCTCTGGGAACAGGCTGAGAGAATTGGGGCTGTTCAGCCTGGAGAAGAGAAGAAACCTTAGAGCTGCATTTCAGTGTCTGAAGGGGGCTGTAGGAAGGATGGGGAGGGACTGTTGAGAAGGGCTTGGGATAGGATAAGGGGCAATGGTTTGAAACTGGAGTAGGGGAGATTGAGGATGGACAGGAGGAGAAAGTTCTGCACAGTGAGGGTGGGGAAATAGTGGAGCAGATTGCCCTGGGCTGTGGTTGAGGCTCCATCTCTGGAGACATTTGAGATCAGACTTGATGTGATGCTGGGCAGCCTGCTGAAGTTGGAGGTGTCCCTGCTGACTGCAGGGGGCTTGGCCGAGATGACCTTTGAGGGCTCCTTCCAACCCAGTCTGTGAAGCTGTAGCTTGAATGGCTTGGTGAAGGTATCAGATGTCAGCAACAGGAAAGCCTTTGGTGGCTTTTCTCTCTACTCAGGTCCAAGTGCTGTGCATCCTACCTGTGTGAGCTTCCAGGTGTAGCTGATGGTTGCCTTGTTCCACATGTGAAAGGCTGAATGATGCTTGTCACAAGCAGTGTTGGTGGTGAAGGACATGTCCCAGTGCTCTGAAGGATGCTGAACACCAGCTTGGTTGTGCTGAGCTCAGGTCTCTTAGACCTCGTGTGGAGCCATGTTCCTTGTGCCCCATCTCCTGTTTCTTTTTGCAAGCTCTGCTCGTGACCCCCAGCAGCAGAAACACAGCTGATGGGTGGGTGCAGGTGAGTCTCTGAGCTTGTTTCTAGCAGCACAGGGAGGAGTTGCAGAGGTCCAGAAGGTCCAGACAGATGAAGCTGTCGGAGGCTTGTCCACTGTACTTTTGACAGGTACATGTGCCAGGCTCTGAGGAGCAGATGAAGGGTTGATTCTGCACACCTTGAAGATCTTACCTTTGCCTTCCCCACCACTGCCTGCAGGATTTGAGCAGCAGGAGCTGGGGATCAAAAGCTGGGGGGAAAGTGATGGGAAGCAAGAGCTGAGGGGCAGGATCTGGGCAGCAGAGCAGGCACTTCTGGGGTGTCAGGTTTGCCTCTCTGCCCGTGGCAGCCTGGTACTGGGGCTGGCAGGCATTGCTGCTCTGTGACCTGGCGTTCACAGCCTGCTCTTCTCCCTGCAGCCGTTGAGGTGCTCTGTGTCCCGGCTTGCTGCAAAGGGATTGCCCTTCAGATGGGCCTTTCACACGGGCTCCTTGCAGGCACAGAGCTGCCTCTCAGCAGTTATGTTTTGCCCCTTCCTTCAGCCCAGGGCTTGCTGGAGTTTGTTCCCTGTTGCAGAAGACTCCTGGGGCAGAGCCATAAACCCCCAGCAGCAGCAGCAAGTGCGAGCTCTGCTTTCTCACCCCCAGCAGCGCCAGGCGATTGCTCGCTGCAGCCAGCTGCAGATGCGGCCACATCAGCCCTTGGCTTTAGCGACACCAGGCAGCAGCTGCCCTGCTCTCTGGGCGCCAGTCGGGAAGCTCTGGAAGCGGTGGCACTGCTGGGTGCCAGGGGTTGTGCGGCCGGGTGGTGGCAGCACTCCATCTCCTGCCAACCGCAGACCGACCTCTGCTGCTCTGCTTTCTGCTGCTTCATTTCCTCTGCTTTTAGCCCTTTCATAGAGATTTTTCTCTCCCGTGGGACATCCACCTCCCCTGCTAGGGTGACATTGGCCTTGGCCTGCCTGCATTCGGCTCTGGCTTGGCTGCTGTGCTGGGGCAGGCTGCCTGGGACTCTGGTTGTGGCACCTCATGCCATTTATCAAAAGCCTAGAATGGGGCCACAGAATATCCTCAGGTGGAAAGGATCTACAGGGATCAGAGAATCATAGAATGGTACGGTTGGAAGGGACCTCAAAGCTCATCCAGTTCCAACCCTGTGCCATAGGCAGGGACCCCTCCCACTAGCACAGCTCACTCAAGGCCTCATCCAACCTGGCCTCGAACACCATCATCAAGGCCAGCTCCTGACTCCTAAAATCCAACCTAAACCTTGGCACAACTTGAGGCCATTTTGTCTTTGCCTATCATTTGAAACTTGGTTGAAGAGCCCAACCCCACCTCACTCCAACCTCCTTTCAAGGAGCTGTAGAGAGCAATGAGGTCTCCTCTCAGCCTCATCTTCCCCAGCTCCCTCAGCTGCTCCTTGCAACTCCACAGAACCATGGAACAGCAGGCTGGGAAGGGTCCAACCTTATTAGAGACAAATCCCAAGGGACTGAAATATTCCTTTTCCCCCCTAACCCCCCAGTGCAAATTCACAAAAGGATGTTTTTCTTGCTTGACTTTTTGGCCTGAAGAAATCCTTGTAGTAATCTGAGAAGGGCAGAAAAGACCAAGTCAAGGGAGGTGGTGCTCGGGAGTCTAATCACTAAAACTCCTCGGGATTAGTGGTGGGGCACGGTGCCAAGGCGACCCAGGCTCTATTCCTGGCCCTTTAAACCCCCCCTCCCTCCCCAGCTCCTTGGGATGCGCTCTGTGCGTGTGTCAGGGAAGCAGCAGCCTGGCAATGTGTCGTAAGCAGTTCCCCAGCCCTCTGCAGCTCCCCAGCACAGCTGCTGAACGTGACAAACTGAGCCAAGGCAGGGAAGGTGCTGCTGGAGGGAGGCTGGGGCTGGGGGCTGTGTGTGGGGGAAGGCCTGGGGTCCGTCCCTGCTGCCAGATGCTCGGCAGCAGGCAGGGCCATGCTGGGAGGATGCCCTGCTGTGGTGGGCAGCTGGAGCAGACACTTCGCTAGGTGGGTGGCTCTGGCACATTTTCAGCACTCTGTTCCTTGCAGGTGGTGGAAACTGCTGCCTCCTTCCTCCTCTTTTTCTCCCTGTCACCTTTACCTTGAGACCTTCTTGGTTGTGGAGTCTGCCTCTCTGGAGATATTCAAGAACTGCTTGGATGCTTTCCAATGGGATCTGCTCTGGGTGATCCTACTCCTGGACCAGAGGAGCTTTGGAGGTCCCTTCCAGCCCCTGACATTCAGTGATTCTTACTGGCTGCAGCCTTGAGCTGGTGCTGATGGTGTGGAGAGGCTGGAAGTGGTGTTGGCTGCAGGAGGTATCAGTGTGGCTGCACATCCTCACGCCAAGGAGCCTGGCTTCGGTGGCACCCGGGGCAGGGAGGCAACTGCCAGAGCACATTGTGTGTGAAGTTGTCAGAAGAGCCCTGACAGAGCAGTAAAGCTCCTGTGGGCTGTGTTTGGGCTGCAAATCCAGCCCCATCTGTTCCAGATGTTTGCAGTTGTGTTTATAGCAAGCAGCTACTGTGCTGCTTTGGTGGGGGAGGGTAGGGGGGGAAGCCAAATAAAGAATTGGGTTGGTCCTGCCCTGATGCTCCTGTTGATTTTGGGATGTGGTGCTGTGTTCTTTGCTTGCCACTCAATAAGGCAAGTGGAAAAAATGTGTGTTTTTCTGGCTGGGTTGGAATCTGACCTGGGTTACTTTGGTCTGTTTTGGTTTTTTTTCTTTTTCATCTGTGACATCTTTAAGCTGCAGGTTAAGGGCCAAAGATGAAGCCAGTGAAGGTGCTTGAGGTGGAGGAACACTTGGCAAAGGTGGAAGAGTGGCTACTGGGCTGCACCTTCCTGCTGCTTTCTGTGTTTCTGCCTTTTGTTTGGTGGTGTTTTTTGTTCAGGTAGGGATTGCCATGCAAGGCAGAGATCCTGTGACACTCTCGATGCCTTCATCCATTCAGTTTTTATCCTACCCAGAATTTGAATCTGCCCTTAAAAAGCTCTGTGAAGAAGTATTTGATGCTATTGTGTTTAGAAGATCCTGTGGGATCAAGTTGGTGGGGTATGGATGTGAGGGAGTTCTGAAGGCTTTGGCTCCTCCTGTACTGACTTTATCCCTGTTCCACCTGAGCAGTTTAAGGGAAAGGTATTGGGATTGGACCAATTGAAGAAAAATTTATTTGGTTTATTATTTATTGCTGGGTTTGGATCCCTTTTTTTGGCTACTGTTAGGAGAACAGGTACCAGTTTGGGCTGTAGGCAAGAAACTTCCACTGTGAGTGTCCAGCAGTGAGCAGCAAGCATGTCCTTAGCCTCCAAGTGCTACAAGAGGAGATGATTTAATCCAGCCAGGACTCTTTTCTTTGTTATTTTATCACTGTCATACTTGCTTGTCAAAAGGGAGTTTACAGATGACCCCTTGGAAATGAGCAGGATCTTGTTTTGTAGGTGATACCCAGCAGCATGAGGTCTGGGCAGCAGCAGAGGCATGAATTAGGATTCTCTTCTCGTACAGAGAAGCAGATAAGGGGTGGAGAGAGGAGGGGAGGAGGAAGAGAGCGACTCCTAAAAGCCATCCCCAAGTGGCTGAATGAATGAATGGGCAACACAGCTAAATGAGGGCTGTGATGGTCTGGCTGACTGGAGCTGGGTCTGTGGGGATAATCCCGGTGTGGCAGCTTTCTGTAAGGCCACCATGTGACACACAGCTTGCCTCCCAGCAGACAAGGGTGCTTTGCTGGTATTAAGGGGCTGGCTGGAGGCTGGTCCCCCCCTGTGCATTCAGCTGTGTGTCTGTGTGTAGCGTGCAAGCCGCCTCCTGGACGTGCTCCTGCAGCCTGTGGTCTTTTAGGACACCTTGAAACTGGGATTCCACAAGCTCCTGGCTGGTCATAGGCAACCCCAAGCTTGCCTGTGTGTCTGTAGATCCACTTTGAGAGGGAAAAACAAAAAGGAAAAAGGAAGAGGAGAAGCCCCCCCCCAAAAAAAAGCCCTGAACAAGAAGCAGGAAAAAGCCCCAAAGCCTGGTAGCTGGGATTACGTTTCTCACACCTGTCACCACTGATGTCCTCTCAAGGTTAGAACTCCAGCTCCGTCAGGCCAGCTTCAACCAAGCACCAGTTGAAAGAAGCTCTATGAAGGAACAGCAGGCACTGGAAGGAGGACAGGAGTACCCACAGGACCATGAACAACAGCTTGCAAGTTAACCTGCCCAGGACCTGGGCTGGTTCCAACAGCTCACTGCAGGAGAAGTCTGAGCATTCCTTTTTTCTTTTCTATTACTATAGGATGGAGGACGAGGCAGTGCTGGATAGAGGGGCTTCCTTCCTTAAACATGTGTGTGATGAAGAAGAAGTGGAAGGTAAGAGAGAGCTGGGGGGCTGCTGGGGAGGAAGGGAGCCGTCAGCAGCCTGTGTTTGCACCACCGCAGAGGAAAAAGGGGCAGCTTCGTTCTGCCCTGTAACTAATCCTCAAATGGTGGTGAAACCCTGATAAGCTCCATCAGGGTGGAACTGAATGTTAAAAGAAATCCTCTTTTTTTTTTTTACTTTCCCAGCCCAGGAGTGGGTGTTGTTATGTTCCCACCTCCCACAAAGTCTCCTTTGCTGTGCCTTGGTGTAGTGGTTGTGAAACATTGGGGGCTGTTGGCTTTTCTTGCCCTAATTTGCACCTGGCTTTGGAGTGCACTGGGAAGGGCTGGGATACGGTGGGCAGGTGTCACAGATGGAGAAGGGAAGCTGGGGACTCCAGCAGAATTCATCTGGGGTGCACATAAGGCAGCAAGTGGCTGTTTGCCTGCATTGGTTTATGTTGCTTTTGTTTTGTAGCTTAGGAGGCATAAAGAGGAGTTTGTTTACTTACTTATTTTTATTTCCCGTGAAGAACTTTTCCAGAGCAGTCTCCTCACAGGTGAGGGAAAGAGTCAGCTCCTTTGGAATTGTATTCTTCAATTTTTTTTCCCTAACTGCAAATGTTGTGAAACTCCAAAGGTGGAAAAAAAAAAAGGAATTTCAAGGAGTTTAGTTGAAGGTTTGTTTGTGGAAAAAAATGTATTCAGCTGATAGGAATGAATTATTTGCTGCAAATCCTCTTGGTTAATGAGAGATCAGTTGGCTGAGGGCTTGGTAAAGGTGTAGGGGTGCAGGAGGAAAGGAAGAGAGGAACATACCTACCTAGAAGGGAAAGGAGGGCAGCATTTCACATTTCACCTCCCTGTGCTGGCTGAGGTTATCATTTTATTCCCATTTCCTTATCTGCAAACATGCCCATGGCTTGCTGGGCTCAGTGTAGAGTTACAGTTGTGCTGTTGTCACCCCTAAAGGATTGAGCACAGGGGGAAGGAAAGTCCTCTTCTCTAAAGATGAATCTGGACCCATCCAGCCACTCAAACCAGCCATTTGCATGGGAAAACCTTTGGGCTTTCACTGCCCTGGATGCAGTGCACACAGCAGTCACACTGCAGTCCAGGCTGGGTGCAGAGTGGGTCAAGGGAAGCCCTGAAGAAAGAGATTTGGGGGTGTTGGATGCTGAGCAGCTCCCCAGGAGCCAGCAGTGCCCTCATGCAGCCCCGCAGGCAGCTGTGTGCTGGGCTGCAGCCAGTGGAGTGTGGGCAAGAGGGCAGGAAAGGGGATTCTGCCCCTTGGCTCTGCTCTGCTGAGACCTCACCTCCTGAAAGGAGGCTGCAGTGAGGTTCATGTTGGTCTCTTCTCCCTAGTCTCAGGTGATAGAAGGAGAGGCAATTGCCTGAAATTGTGCCAGGGGAGGCTTAGGTTGGAGATGAGGACAAATTTCTTTGCCGCAAGAGTGGTCAGGGACTGGAAGAGGCTGCTCAGGGTGGTGGTGGAGTCCCCATCCCTGAGGGTGTTCAGGAAGCCTGTAGCCATGGCACTTGGGGCCACGGTTTGATGGCCATGGTGGTGTTGGGTTGGTGGTTGGACTGAATGATCTTGGAGGGTTTTTCCAAGCCAAACCATTCTGTGAGGGAAATAACATAGGTGTCCTGAACTTGCTGGCCTCTCTTGCATCTTCTTTCCATTTCTCTACCAATTGCTTGCTTTGTGCCTCTCAATCACAGAATGGTAGTGGTTGGGAGTGACCTCTGGAGATCATCGAGTCCAAGTCCAAGTGGATCAGATTCCTCAGGAAGGCTCTTTAAAGCTGCTCTGAATTTCACTAAACTTGCAGGGGAGATTCAAAAAAGGGCAGCAGAAGAAAGCTGACAATGCAGTGTTTGTCCAGTGGGGCTTGGGAAGGAGTTTGCAGGAGAGGATGTGAGACACTGGAATGCCCTTACAAATGAGGCTGCTGTTGTTGCTTGGGGTTGGGTTTGGTTTCAGACAGAAGAATTTTCAAGTTGTCCTTTTGAGCACCCTTCTTTTGGCACCTCTTGGAAGAAGGGAGGAATAAGGTGGTGTCATTTTATTGGTGAGCTGCTGTTGTGTCTGAGATGGAGATAAGAGCTCTGAGCTGGGTTGTCACCCACTCATTTGGTTGTGTAAGGCTGGG
>VWYK01106461.1:1055-28580 GCA_013399775.1 Semnornis frantzii | reverse complement strand
TTTGGTTGGGTTTGTCCATCGCTCCTACTGCTGGGGGGGAGCTTATTCACCGTTTAAAACACGGGATTACAGTGTAAAGACTTGAGTCAAGGCGTTTGTTAGGTACAAACGTGACATTTCCCCTTCTCTTCGCTTGGATTTTGTTCGGGTTTTGCTGTGTACTGGCTTACCCCAAGGAAAGCTGAGCGAGCTGTGCTCTGGTGGGGCTTCGCTGCTGCTCAGCGTTCAGTTGTAAAATAAGGCTTCTTCAACCTGTCACTTCTTTTTCCCTGCTGACCTTTAGCTCCCAAAGTAGGGATAGTGATGATAAGCTCTGTTACAAAGCCAAATCTTTCAGGTTTCACACCAAGGAAGGCAGAGATTCCATTTGGGAACACTGCTCTGTTTTGTAAAGCCATTGATTACAGATGTGTGCACGTGCTTTTGCATCCTGGAGGATTAAGGCTACAGTTTGAAGTCTCTAAAATACCTATTAAAATAAAATTTGGCAAAGCACAGCAAGTACTTTAGCTAAAATACTCGTAGTTGGAATTTGGAGGTGATTCTGAAGCTGTTGCCATTTATTTATGCCTTTTACTCAGTCTTTGGGCAGCAGTGGGATGGTTCTGTTACTTTGTTTTGGTTACTCTCTGATAGTGTATCTCAATTTTCTGTGGGGCAAACAAGGTTCAAACTTCAGAATGTCAGAGAAATCTTGATGCAAATAACCTTAAATGTATTTGGTTTGGAGTTTCTGCCCAATACATGCTGAAGTTTTGTGGTACATCTATTTCCTCTTATCAGAGCTTCCAGGATCAAAACTCTTTGTAAATCAAAGTTAGATAGAAGGATGCTGATAAGGTGGTGTGGTTCTTCCTGAGCCTGTATGAATACTTTGAACTGGCTAACACTGTTCTTGTGTAAGAATACTCTGTGCTGCCGTGTGGCTGAGCTGGTTGCTTCCAGCTGTTCAGACAACACTGTGTCGACTAATAAAATGTAGCAGAAATGCCCTGAAGTAAAATGTGTAGGAGCTATTTCTTCCTTCTTCCCCCCTCCTAGCTTTTTTGTTTGTTTTAATTCTTCCCTTTCATACTAATTCAGTGTTGATGAGAGGTCTGTGGTTTCGATGCTTGAAACTTGGGCTTTTTTTTCCCTGCGCTCACAGAGTGTTGGGCTTGTGCATCTGCTTTCTACCCACATCTTTCCATCCCGTAATTACATTTCATGGTCACTTTCTGTAGTACGCTTGCTACAGCCTTTGTCACTTACCTCATCGACTTGTTTGTTTGCTTTCTGATTAACTGCCTGCTAGAAATGGGCCCAGGTATGATTATTTTAGGTGAGTTTCCTCCAGAACCATCAGCTGGTCATGATGTAACTGCTGACTGATGTAACTGGTGCATGTTTCCGGCTGTTCTTGTTCATTCTCATCGTAAGCTCATGAGTAAAATGCAAAAGGCTGTGACACAGGTTAAGTGCTGAGGCTGTTAGCTGTGTGGCACAGAGGTAGGTTTGTGAAATTGGGCACAAAACTCCTCATTTCTGGTTTACAGCTACCACACCGCTTCGTTTAGTCTGAGGATTTAGTGCTTTATCAGTTCAAAATCGGGGCAGTGAAAAAAATACCCACTGTAAAATAATTTCTTGTGCTGCTTCTTACTCTGTTGCACTTCAGAACTTCCTTGTCAGTCTGATTTGCTTTTGTTTTTTTGTAGATTTCAACACTGAAGGGAAATAGTGCAAAAATCTACCAAAAGTGTTCTTTGAAAGAACATAAATAAAAAGATTCCCCTCCCCCCCTCCTCTCCCAAGCTGTTTCCCTGTTGTGATGCTTACAAGAATGGTAAATAAAGTGACAGACATAATTTCAAAAACCTTCACTTAAAATATTTTGGTATTGTGTATGGGTCCAAACTATATCTTTTTTGGCTTTCCCCAGGCTGAACAAGCTCAGAATAAATTGGAAAGGTTGGAAGTGAAGTGGGATAGGGTTGTGTCTGGGGAGCCATGAGATCAGCATGTACAAACTCCATGTGGCATTTGCAGATTATCCTGGATTTTTGCAGGCTTGTATCACTTAACCACTTCTGTGGCTGACAGCAGGGTGGGAATGTGCATAGATGTACCCAAAAACTTACCGAGTTTGTGTAACAGCTGCTTTTCAAGGCTCAGAATTCCCAGCTGCAAAGCTCTAAAAGTCAGTGTCCTGTTGGGTGATGGATGGATCCTTATCTCAGAGAGGCTGCAGCCCACAAACATCAGGCTAGAGGATGGTGTGATGTGTGAGCTGTCCCCATGGAAATACAGTTTCAGAGCTGACTTTGGAAACATTTGATTGGTTCTCTTAACCTAGATCAAGTTATAAGCATACAAAAGTAGCTATGAATTTAGAGTTGAAACCCACCAGTATATGGGTCCCAAACTGGTTGCCTAATTGTCCCATTTTTCTCTGATGCTGCTAGAAAATAGCATATTTTTTAATATCCTTTTTGTTTGACCCTCAGCTCTCGAGAATTCCCTATCAAACATGTAAAGTACAGTCCAAATTACATCATTTTCTGTACAGTTCAGGTGTGTGTCCAAACCCTGGCTTGATAAAAACACATTAAGAGGAATATCTGGGCTTTCCTTGATGTAAATGCCTTGGTAGCCCATCAAGAAAGACATCTGAAGAAACAGAGTTTTTGCCTGCCTGTAAAATGAATAAAGTTGTTGAAACAAGGGAGAAGGAAAAAAAAAAAAAGAGAAAACCCAGAAGGTTTGTACTAAGAAGCTTTTTTAGGGTTAAGCCTGGTTATTATAATCCATCCTTGCAGCAGGATTTGTGTGTTAAATATCAATAAATAGAATTCTGCCCTAAATATACACCAAAACTGGAGTGTTTCAAGGTACTTTGGTGGTGGTGGTGGTGGGATGGATTTAGGACTTGCCAAATAGTTTCTCTTTTGCTGTATTTAAGAGACAGTATTACCTACTTCAGTGATGGATCTGAAATGTAGTTTGAGTGGTGGGACAAGTTTCAGTGGCTGTTTAGATTCACCATCCCATTAGGTTGACCTTGACTGTTTTGGTTTTTTTGTGGTTTTTTTTTTCCCCATTTCCTTCATCCTGTGGATGATTTTTCCCTATCCTCCTGTAAAGATACAGAAGGTGATGAGCTGGAGAAGGTTGAAATGGAGAACTGGACCTATGGAGATGTGTGGGAGCTACACTTTGAATGTTGGGGGTTTTTTTGTGGTGGTGTGTTTTTTTTTGTTTTTTTTTCCTTCTATTGAATGAATTAAAAGGAAGGAAAAGTTCTGGGAGTCTCCCATCCCAGGAGACATTCAAAATCAGACTTGATGTGGCCCTGGGCAGCTTGACCTAGTTGAGATGCCCCTGCTCACTGCAGGGGGGTTGGATGAGTCATGATGACCTTTGAGGGTCCCTTCCAACCCGATGCAGTCTGTGAATGAGTAGTTTTGGTTGCACACCAGAATTCCAGGTGCCTTTGGGTGGGAGCAGAAGTCACCCATGATGCTGGGAAGGGAGGTCCTTTCCTCGCCACCCGCCGAGTCCGGTTTGCCGTTTGCGGAGCGCGTGATGGCTCTCAGCAGTTTTGACTGACAAACAGCTCAACTCAATGAACCAAACCCTCTGTGTCTGCAGCAGGGTCCAAGTCTCAAGTGGGAATAGAGAGCAGTGATGTTTGTGTTGTGCTTTGGAGTGATGGACACTTCTCAGCTATTTCAGTGACACTGCTGGACTTGTTCTGCATATAATTTTTACCCTGTCTCCTCTCTTGCTCAGCTTTCCTTCAGACAAAACAGCTACTAAATACATAGTCTGTGTTTTTTGACTAGGTTGCTAAAATCAGTCCTGAAGCCCTTGTGTGTCTAAGCATGACCTCTGAAATCATTCCAAAGAGAAGAAAATAAACCTCAGTGCTTTGCCTTGGTGTAAAAGTTGTGCTGCTGGCTTTCAGAGCGTTCGTTTGTCCATCCCCTTGGTCCTATCCAATACTTTTCCCTTCAAAGCCATCTAAGAAAAAGCTAGGGAAAGCTTATCTTTTGCAAGGGTGATTTGTGTTCTGTAGCAGCTGACATCTTCAGAGGCTGCTTTCTGGATTAAATATGCAGCTCTTGAAATTAGCCTTCATTTAAATGCAGAGTTTTTGTCTTTCTGTGTGGCTCTACATCATCCCTTTGTTGCTGAGGGCACTTTGGAGTTAACGTGCAGCTGAGCAAAGGAAGAGGCAGCTAAAGGCTTCATACTTCTATTACCCAAAGGTTTTCAAATTGAAGATGTTGAGGAAATTTTACTTCTTACTTCTGGGGTTTTTAGTGAATGAAAAGCATTTAAAATGTGGTATCAGACACTTGATTTCTGACTGATGTGGGGCTGAAGTGGTCCGTCACCCACTCCAGCCAGGATCTCAGCAAAACACTCTACTGTTTGGTGATACCATCTGTAGAAAAGAATCCCAGCATAGTGGGGGTTGGAAGGGATCTCTGGACATCATTCAGTCCACCCACCTTGCTAAAGCAGGGAGCCCTCACAGCAGCTTGCCTGGGATCACCATGGCCGGGGGATTTGGAATCTCTCCCGACAAGGGGACCCCACAACCTCTCTGAGCAGTTGGCTCGAGCACTCACACACCAAAAAAGCTTCTCCACATCTTCAGATGGAACCTGCTGGGCTCTAGTTTGTGTTCAGTGCCCCTTGTCCTGTTGTTTGGCACCCCTGAGAGGAGTCTGGCCCCATCCTGTTGCCCCCCATAAGCCCTTTAGCTCTTTCTGAATATTGAGCAGATCCGCCCTCAGAGGAGATCTTAGAAAATCCCCTCAACAGCCCCAGGGCTCTCAATCTTTCCTCCTCACAGAGATGTTCCAGGCCCCTCAGCATCTTTGTAGTCTCCACTGGACTCCCTTGAGTATTTCTCTGTCTCTCTTGAGCTGGAGAGGCCAGAACTGGACCCAGTATTCCAGATGTGTCAGTTGGGCAGAGGAGAGGGTTAGGAGAACCTCCCTTGACCTGCTGGCCCCACTCCTCTTCATGCACCCCAGGAGACCATTTGCTTTCTCTGCCCTGAGGGCCCATTGCTGCCTCATGGTGACCTCGTTGTCCACCAGGTCCTTCTCTGCACTGCTGTTTCCCAGAAGCTCAATCCTCTCACCTGTACTGGTGAAAGGGGATTGTTTTTCCCAGGTGCAGGACCCTACACTTGCCCTTATTGAACTTCTTGAGGTTCTCTGCCCAGCTCTCCATCCTGTCCAGGACTCACTGAATGGGCACACAGCCTGACAGGAGGGAGTCACCACTCCCTCCAGCTTTGTATCACTAGCAAAGTGGCTGAGGATCCACTCTGTCCCTTCACTGAGGTCATTGATGAAGGTATTGAACAAGGCTGAACCCACAGCCGAGCCCTGGGCAACTACCCAGAGAAGCAAACAACATTTCTGTGAATACTAAAAAGCATTTAATGGAAAAATCAATTTAATCTTGTAGTTGAAACAGTGTCTTAAGAAATATTTGGAGTTTTTACTGAGTTTTGCTGCTCACAGTAGGAAGAAAACCCCCAAACTAACTGTCTGCTGTTGAATGAAACAGCTTTTGGTGTCACTAGAGCTTGGTTGATTTATTAATCAGTGTGGAGCTCATGCATATGGCTCCATTGACCCTTGTAGATGTGTGAATGTGTATTGATGTGACTCATGGGGTTTCCCGGGTGGAGAGGGTGGTGGGTTTTGAGAAAGAATTAACCTACCATTATATTTCTGGAAGTTTTTTAATGCTGGAGATGCCTCATAATAGGATATAAGATCTAAAATTGCCAGGGCTCTTCACCCTTCTACTTGTGTGCTTCACTTGGACCTTTAGTTCCTCAGCAGAGAGAGCGAAGCGGTGTAAAATGAGTTGGAACTGTATGTGTTACTCTCAGGGTTTATGGCTCTGCTATCTAAAATATTAGAGGGTGAAAAAAGTTGAATTTATTGATACTGAGCCAGGTTTTGTTTTTTTTTTCCCTAGCTCTGCAAGCAGCCTTAAGCTGTGAACACAGAGCAGCTTTGATTTAAGGGAGAGAAAAAATCCCAACCCCCAACACAGAACAACAACCAAAGGAACAAAACAACAGAAGTTTCCTGTCTCTCCTCCCCTTCTCCTTTGGCTAGGGTGGGGATGATGCAGTGTCTCCCATATAGGCAGAGCAGTCAGGGAAGAGGACCATAACTGTGCTCATCCTCCTGGCAGTGAATATGAAGAGAGCCCACCTTGAGAGGTTACCCATTGATAGGACAAAGGGTAACAGGATTTGAACATAAGAAGTCCCATCTAAAGATGAGGAGGAACTTCCTTAAGGGTGACAGAGCACTGGAGCAGACTGCCCTGGAAGGTGGTGGAGTCTGTGTCTCTGGAGTCATTCAAAACCCACCTGGACATGTTCCTGTGTGACCTTCTCTAGGTGTCCCTGTCTTGGCAGGGGGGGCTTGGACTCAATAATAATTTCCAGAGGTCCCTTCCAACCCCCTACCATTCTGTGATTCTGTAGTTCTGCGAAAGGTGGCTTTAAACTGCTCTTTAACTGCATCACTTTGAACTTGGGGACAATGATTTAACAATCTGCTTAAGGCTGGGCTGTGACAGATGTCCCTGGAGATGTCCATGTGGTCACTAGGTCGATTCTTGGGCTCTAAGCAAATGTTTTCATGCAGTTCCTTGGTTGCACCCTTGTCTGGAGTAAATCCGATTTTCTTTGTTGTGTGATTGTGGGATCAACTAAACTAAATACTGAAGTGCTTGCTAGGATATAGTTTACAAGCACAGAGTAAACCTGTAGAGAACCATGACTTCATGGTCAAAGGCAGCAGTATTGGGGTATTACTGCTTGGAGTGAAAAAAGTGAAGCACCAATACTGCATCAGTGTGTTGCCGGGAGTTCAATTTTGGGCTTTTAAACCTCCCTCTGAAACATTAGAAGCTGGGAGAGGGGAGATTGACTGGAGATGAAGAAGAAATTCTTTCCAGTGAGGTTGTGGATGTCCCCTTTTTGGAGGCGTTCAAGACCAGGTTGGATGAGGCCTTGAGCAACCTTCTCTAGTAGGAGGTGTCCCTGCTCATGGCAGGGGAATTTGAACTAGTTGAGTTTCAAGGTGCCTTCCAACCCAAACCATTCTATGAAAGTCCTAAAAAGAGGATGGAGCCAGGTGGAGCTCAGTCACTTCTCCCAAGGAACAAGTGATAGGATAAGAAGAAATGGCCTCAGGTTGTACCAGGGCAGAACATAAGAAACATTTTCTTCCCCAAAAGGGTTGTCAAGTCCTGTCCCAGGCTGCCCAGGGCAGTGTTGGAGTCCCCATCCATGGAGATGTGGTGCTGAGGGACATGGTTTAGTGGTGGACTTGGTAGTGTTTGGTTGGGCTTGACAATCTGGATTATTTCTTCTAATCCAAACAATTCTGGGTTTCCAAAATCACATGTTGGGTTGGTAAAGGAAAAAAACCCTTTAGTGTTGCCTGCAGCTGGTAACTTTTTTTCTGCTTTGCTTTTTCCTTGTGGATCTTGGAGCTGGGAGATACCAGCACTCCTGGACTTCTCCCTCCCTTATTGAATGGCATTGTCTCCATGGCTAGCTCCTCATGGCCAGGCATCTCCCTGCTGACCTGACCAGGGGGACCAGCCAAGGATTGCCCTGCTGAAGGGGAGCCCTCACTAGCACCCAGGTGTGGCACCTGCCTCCCTCCCCTGGCTGCCCTACCAGAGGCAGGCAGAGGGCACAGGCAAGCCTGGAGAGGCTCAGCAGCTCTTGAGGTGTCTCTTAGTTGACACGCAGCAGCTCAGAAGCTGCTCTCATTTGGGTTGGAGATAATTTTGTGCTCCTCTTGCTCTTTTCCACCAGGAGCTGAACTTTTTGTAGCCTTGCTTTGCTGTGTAGTTGCATCACAGGAGGCTCCACATGGCTGAAGATCTGTCTTGAATGCAGGTAGTGGATGGCACATGGTGCCATCCTGTATGTTTTCAGTTCTTCAGCTTGGTTACAGACCAGTGAAGTTGGATCACATTTTTGAGCGTTCAGAGGAGCTTTGTTAGCCCAAGGTGTTGAAGAGCCTTGTTCAAGTGGACTTTTTTGGCCTAGTCACATTCCAGATAGTATCTGAAATGGAAATTCATGCACCAGAGGAAGCTTGTAACATGAGTATGGAGAGCTTTAGATCCTTGCCATCAGGGAGTTAAGGATGAACAATGGGCTTCTGCAAGACTTGGGTGTCATCTTGAGCCTTTGAACCTATGCCTTCCTCAACAAATCAGGACGTGGTGACCATGGAAGGTTTGCTTCTCCTAAGCTTTGCTGCACAAATTGAGTGAAATAGAAACATAAGGAGAAGGATTTCTGCTCGTGGACCCCCAGATCTGCACAAATACAGGTCTAGAATAGAGTACAAGAATTAGGAGGGCACAGCTCTTGGCCATCTGGTTGCAGTAGATCCCAGCGGTCATGTTTTACTGTGAAGTGATGCAAGGCTTTGCATGGACTCTGCAGGCTTTGGAGACAAAGAATCTCCCCCAAGACAGAAATCCAAGTGTCTCAAAATGTTTGTGTGTGTAAGAAACGATAAACTCTTCTGAATCTCTCTCTGCTTTCAGAAGTGGTTTGGACTTTGCTTCTACTTACCACTACAAGCATCTCTTGCTCTCCTCTCCCTTCTCTCCTCAGCTCTGTCCTCTTCCAAGTGAGTTAAGAGGTGTGAAGGACTCAAATCAGTGCTCTAGAGTGCCCAGCACAAGGACATGGAACTGTTAGAGATGGTCCAGAGGAGACCACAAAAATTATCAGAGTGCTGGAGCACTTCCTCTATGAGGACAGGCTGCAAGAATTAGGCTGTTCAGCCTGGAAAAAAGACGACTCCAGGGAGACCTTAGAGCAACCTTCCAGTATTTGAAGTGGGCTACAGGAGAATCATAGAGTGGCTTAGGTTGGAAGGGACCTTAGAGATCGTCTAATCCACCTGCCCCTGCTCTGGGCAGGGATGCCTCTCAAGTAGACCAGGTTGCTCAAGGCCTCGTCCAACCTGGCCCTGAACACCCCTAGGGGGGAGGCATCCACAGCCTCTCTGGGCAACCTATTGTAAAGTCTCACTACCCTCATACTGAAGAACTTCTTCCAAAGATCCAATCTAAACCTGCTCTCCCTCAGATTCAAACCTTTCCCTCTCATCTTATCCCTAGACACCCTTATGAAAAGTCCCTCTGCAGCCTTATCCTGTAGGCTGCCTTCCAATACCTGAAGGGAGGGATTTGTTACAAAGGCATGAAGTGACAGGATGAGGGCTGTTGGCTTCAGCCTGGAAGAATCTTGACTGAGATTTTGCATTAGGAAGAAATTCCTCCCCATGAGGGTAGTGAGGCACTGGAATTGGTTGCTCAGAGACCTTGTGGAGACTCCAAGCCTAAAAGTGTTGAAAGACAGGTTGGATGAAGCCTTGAGCAACCTGGTCTAGTGGAAGGTGTCCTTGACCATGGCAGGGGGTTGGAACTAGATGAATTTTAAGATGCCTTCCAATCCAGACCATTCTGTGTGTCTCTGATTTGGCTGGGAGCAGTGCAGGACAGAGTTAACACTCTCATCTCTACCTGCTTTTGTTGATTGAAATGCCACATAGTGGGACATTGCTGTCCTGGGGGTACCATATGCAGCTTTAAAAGCATCTGCTCTGTTATGCTGAAAGTGAGCTGTTTCAGCCTCTCCTGCTTTTGAAGGCAGCAGAATGATGTTGGTACTTGTAAATTTGCCATTTATCTTCACAACTGTGTCCTCCTTTCACTTCCTTAAGCCTTCAATTACAGACTAGCATTGGGGAACTTAGTCCCAAATTCCTGGATCTCCCAGCTCATGGTCTGCAGGCTTTTGGAGGTGGAAACTTTTGGGTTGTGGGTTTTGGTTTTGTTTTTTTTTTTAACCTATTACAAGGGAAATGTCAATTAAATTAATTCATAGGTTGAAGGTTAGACTTGATGATCTTAAAGGTCTCTTCCAACCAAAACAATTCTATGGTTCTATGAAAGGTCAGGGTGTCAATGTGTGTCTCAATATTTTTCTGAATGTTATTATACTCTATTGATTGTGTTGATGACTCCAGAGCATGGTCAAAGGAGGTAGGGGAAGGTCTGCCAGGTCCTCTGCAAAGCCAGTGAGTCACTTGTCACTTGTGGTGGCTCCCCTGAAGGCCAGTGGGATGTGGCTGCTTGTCCTTACCCTGGGAAGAGGTTGGATCTCACAGGAGCCCCTGTGGCTATATTAAGGCTGCTGTAGATGCATTGGGAATGCAGCTTCATGCTGTAACCATCTTAGGAAGCAGATAAGGGTCCCTCATTATCAAGCAGGCAACAATGTAGAATGTGATGTCATGAAAGCCACGAAGAGCTAAAGGAGATGCTGTAGTCCACAACAAGCAGTGCAGCAGCACAGATGTGATGTCATGTGCTGAAAGTGGCCACCAGAAATAGAAACTGGAATGACTTGAAGAACAAGTCCAAGGCTTGTGGGCCAAGCAGTGTATTGGAGAAGCACAAAATCATAGCATCACAGAATGCATCGAGTGGGAAGGGGCTGCCAAAGGTCATCTTGTCCAACCACCCTGCAGTCAGCAGGGACATCTCCAAGTAGAGCAGGTTGATCAAAGCCCCATCAAATTTGACCTTGAATGTCTCCAGGGATGGGGCTTCGACCATATCCCTGGGTAACCTGTTCCAGTATTGCACCACTCTCGTTGTGAAGAACTTCCTCCTTATGTCCAGCCTAAACTTCCCCTGCTCCAGTTTTTAACTGTTGCTCCTTGTCCTATCACCACAGGCCTTTCTAAACTGTCCTTCCCCAGTCTTCCTGTGGGTCCCCCTTCAGATGTTGAAATGAAGCTCTAAGGTCTCCCTGGAGCCCTCTCTAGGCTGAACATCCAAAACTCTGGCAGCCTGTCCTTGTTGGAGAGATGCTTCCGCTCTCTGATCACCTTCATGTCCCAGTCTCAGATCACAGAATCATTTCAGTTGGATAAGCCCTTTAAGTTCATGGAGTCCAACCATCCTCTGACTCTACCCAGTCAGGTGCTAAACCATTTCCCTCAGCACCACATCTCTGCCTCTTTTGAAATCTGACGTGGGACTGCTGCAGAGGGAGGGCTGAGAGCTGCAAACCACAAGAGCAGCACTGAAGCAGAAGATGTGGACAACCAGGAAGCACCTGCTTGAGCAGATGGCACCTGCTCAACAGGGGGAGAGAGACAGCAGAGCCCCAGGCCACCCTGGGAATGCAGAAGACACAGGCTGGACCAGGAATGCTTGGCAGTTGAAGCACTGTGATGTGCAGTGTGCCAACCCAAGCCACCTGATAGGGCTTTATCACAAATCCCATCAAAGATGTGTCTGTGTCCTACAGGAACCAAGCTAGCCACCTGCATGTTAGATCTTCTGCTAGATGTTCACCTGTGGGTGCTGCCTTAGCTGTTTGGGTGAGGGCTGTGCTGATGTTGCTGCTGGATGGCTACCTGGGGCATGTTGCTTTGCTGCTGCTTTTCACTAGGTAGCAGTTTTGGGGGAAGATAAGTACAGGTTATGGAGTTTGTCTTGTTCGTTAGTTCCTACTCCAATTAGTGCTTGGATTGCTTATGCAGCATGGCCCAGGCAGTGATAAGATTAACAACAGACAATTTCTGCAGGTTGTGTTGTCTTCTGGAAGAAGCTGGATTTAGATTAGGTGTTAGGAAGAAACTTCCCTGTGAGGGTGGTGAGACACTGCAACAGGTTTCCCAGATCAGTTGTGGAGGCTCCAAGCCTGAAGTTGTTCAAGGCTAAGTTGTATGGAGCCTTGTGCAGGCTGGTCTAGCAGGAGGGATCCATGAGCATGGCAGGGGCTTGGAACTAGATCATCTTTAAGGTCTCCTCCAACCCAAGCTGTTCTGTGGTTGGGAGGCTGGCTTAAGTTGGCATTGGGCTGATTTTAGATAGTGGCAAGCTGATTTTGGTGGCATTGACCTGGCTGTAGATGGTGGTGAGCTGTTTCAGGTGGTGTTGAGCTTGGTTTAGGTGGCGGTGAGCTGTTTCAGGTGGTACTGAGCTGGTCCTTTGTATGAGGGATTTCATCCTTTTGCTTCTTAGGTCTTGGATCATCTCCGTTTTGGCTTGAATCTTGTTCTGAGGAGTCGGGTTCTTGCAGAAGCGATTGAGCTTTTGATCACATAAGCACCAGAATTGCTCATTCTTTTGCTGTCTCCCAAATGAGCTCCTCAATTTGGCCATTTCCAAACCTGGCTGGTTTGATTCTGTGGAGTTGTTTTGGCTGTACCTCTGCCCAGTGCCTTGGTACTGGGCACAGCAAGAGAGTGTTTCAGTTCTGTCTCATTTTTTCTGCCAAGCAGAGAGGAAGCAGAAATCTTGCCCTAAAAGGAGCAAACTAAGAGTGGAAGCCAGTTGGATCTTCTGCCACCATATTAAAAGATTTTCTTCAGCATCCATTGCTGTTTCCAGCTCCCTCAAATCCCTTTTCTGCTCCCTAGGCAGATTTGTCCAGTTCTTCCTTTGTCTTCTTACCTGTGCCCCTATACTGGGCATTGGTGAGGCCACATCTCAAATTCTGGGTTCCATTTTGGGTCTCTTACTCCAAGAAGGATATTGAGGATCTGGAGCAAGTCCAGAGAAGGGCAATAAAGCTAGTGAAGGGTCTGGAGAACAGGGCTGGTGAGGAGTACCTAAAGGAACTGGGGATGTTCAGCCTGGGGAAAAGGATGCTGGGAGGAGACCTTCTGGCTCTCTACAGTTCCCCAAAAGGAGATTGGAGCCAGGTGGGGGTTGATCTCTCCCTAGTGTCATGTGAAAGAATGAGAGGAAATGGCCTGAAACTGTGCCGGGGGAGGTGTAGGTTGGAGATTAGGAACAATTTCTTCCCTACAAGAGTGGTCAGGCATTGGAACAGGCTGCCCAGGGAGGTGGTGGAGTCTCCATCTCTGGAAGCATTCAAGAAAGATGTGGGTGTGGCACTTGGGGATGTTGTTCAAAGGCCATGGTGGTGTCGGGTTGAAGGTTGGACTCAAGGATCTTGGCGCTTTTCCAACTGGAAGAATTCTGTGATTTCATCCTGCCCTTGAAGAGGACAGTGGATGTCTCACCTCCTGGGGTGAGGGCAAGTGCTGTTCCTATCTCTTGGTGAGGTTTAGGTGTTGCTTCTCTCTGTGCCTTTGCTCTGCTGTGCAGCTCACAGCCAGAACTCCCTCCAAACCCTGATGCCTGTTGCAGCCACGAGCATTTTCCCTCCCTCAACTCCTCCTGCCTTGCTTCACCTTCAGACTACTGGAGCAGGTCTAGAGCTCCAGGGAGCAGGAGCATCTCTGCTGTGGGGACAGGCAGAGGGTTGGGGCTGTTCAGCCTGGAGAAAAGGCGGCTCCAGGGAGACCTTAGAGCAGCCTTTTAGTATTTGAAAGGGGTTACAGGACTGTTGAGGAGGGAGTTTTTCTAAGGGCTTGTGATAGGACAAGCTGGAAGAGGGGAGATTTAGGCTGGAGATTAGGAAGAAATTCTTTCCAGGGAGGGTTATGAGACACTGGAACAGGTCGCCTGGTGAGGTTGTGGATACTCCCTGCCTGGAAGTGTTCAAGGCCAGGTTGGATGAGGCTTTGAGCAACCTGGTGCAGTGGCAGGTGTCCCTGCCTATGGCAGGGGGGATTGTAATTAGAAGATCTTTAAGGTCCCTTCTCTGAACCTGTAAATGCTACATGAGCTCTTCCAAACTTCCTTTCCAAAGAGAAGACAAAAACAGGCCCTGATGCTCTTCACAAGCATGGACCTTCCACATACAGACATCAGCCCCTCCCTGCAGACAACCTCTCCTCCCTGCATCAAAATGTTGTCTGTAGGTGGGTGCTGGGATGAGCCACCTCGCTGGTCCAGGGAGATAACAGGGTGGGCAGGGGCCTTGTGTGCTGCTGCTGAGTGAGGACACAGATAGCAAGAGGCAGCTGCTGGAATTGTGGGTGTGGAGGGGAGCTTCTTTATTTGTGTGGGTTTTTTTGTCTTTTTGTTTTTGGCGGGAGCCTGCGTGAAGCAGATGACTGAGGAAACTTTGTCTGTCCTCAAAATAATCTCACTGGAAGATCCTGATACTTACAGACTGGTAATAGAGTAAGAAGATAGGCATCATAGAACAATTTGGGTTGGAAGAGACCTTAGAGATCATCCTGTTCCAACATATTTGCCTTTAAAAGGGCTTTTTGCTGTCCCAATTTCAAAACAAAAAGGTTTTGTTAGGTTTTTCTTTAATATAGTTTATTTTGGGAATTCAATGTTGGTTTTTATTTCCCCAGTGGAATAGATATATGTAGGATCAGAGCTTTTGACTTGATCTTTGGTTTCTTCTAACTGGCCTAAAATTCTTCTGGAGAACTTCTAGTGTAGTCATTCCCTATCCTAATTTTTCTAGGAAAATTGTAGAGCCTTGGAAAATCTTATTTCCTGTCTAACCCTGATCCTCCTACTCTCAATGAATCACTTGTCCTCCTGTGTTGCTTTGGGCTGACTTCCCTCTTGACTTCTGTGCCTGGGATTTAATTAGAAATCTTGGGATGGTTTACTGGGAGCTGTAAAAAAAACAAAACAAAACAAAACAAAACCCACCAAAAACCCAAACAAAAGAACCTCTACTACAGGGGATTAAAGAAAAATAAACCAGAAAATGAAATATTTGCATATTAACTGTCCTCTGTGTGAACTGAAGTGTTGCATCATCTCTGCATCTTTGCAAGCTGGTTTGATCTCCTCCTCAGCTTAAAGAATCACCTCTGTTCTTTTCAAACTATGGAGAAACCTCAAATGTTGGATGGGAGCTGCAGAATTTCAATTTTTGTGGCTATTTTATAGAAGCAAAATAACCTCATGGGTCCCCAAATGTCAGGATGTTCCCCCAATGGGTGAGTCTTTCTTCTGGACTCCCAGCCTGTGGTAGTGGAGTTTTCTCAGAGTCCCCCAGAACTCATCTTCTGAGGAACTGCTCTTCAAAAGAACTCGAATCCCTTAAGACTGCCCTGGTTTTGGGCCAAAAAGCAGCCCTTTTAGTCAGGGTGAGATGTGTTTGGAGGCTTTTTTGTATGGATGCTGTTGTTGAAGGTAGCACCTGTGGGGTGTGCCCAGCTTTGGGTGGCAGGCAGATCCTCTGCTGTCCAGGACATTATCTTCAAACCTCCCTGCTGCAGAAGGGCAAAGGAGATAAGGCTTTGCTCACTACACCTCCCCTACCAGCATCATTTCATAGATTCATAGCATGGTTTGAGTTAGGAGGGACCTTAAAAATCATCCAGTTCCAACCCCCTGCCATGAGCAGTGACACCTTCCAGTAGGCCATGTTGCTCAAGGCCTCATCCAACTTGACCTTGAACACCTCCAGGGAGGGGGCATCCACAACCTCCGTGGGCAACTTGTGCCAGAGTCTCACCACTCACTGGAAAGAATTGCTTCCTCATCTGCAGTCTAGTTAGGCCTTCATCTCTAGTCATTTCCCACCAAAGCAGTTGCCTCTGAAGATCTTCCCTTAAAATACCCAGCATCAGAAGGTTTGTGAACAAGACCTGCTTTAGGACCCTCAGCCCCTGCTGTGGGTTTCAGAAATCTGTGAGCAAAGTCAGTCCACTCTTGGAAAGCTCCAACAATTCCTGGAGGCAGGGAGAAGCTGTTTTAGTGGGTGATGATCTGTGGTAATAGCACAGGAGTTTAAACACAAAGAGATTGGTTTCGTGGTTTTTCAGGACGTTTATTGCTTGCATTTGGCAAAGACCAGGCTGCTTCTAACAGCCAGCTTGGTTAAGCCAGGATTAATGTTTCTGGGCTGTTTACATGGATTATGGGACAACACAAAGGTGGGAAGTTGAAGCCAAGCTAAATATCTGTGTTTCTGAAACTCTTCATAGGTATCTTAGAATTGTTTGGGTTGGAAAAAGATTGAATCCCACTGTCAACCCACCCCAACACCACCTTGGCCACTGAACCATGTCCCAAAGTACCATGTCTACATGTTTCTGAAACACTTCAAGGATGGGGACTCCACCTCCCTGGACAGTCTCTTCCAATATCTGACCACTCTTGCAGGAAAGAAATAGTTCTTAATCTTCAACCTGAACCTCCCTTTGCAAAATTCGAGGCCATTTCCTCTTGATCTACCTCCTGATACTAGGGAGAAGAGACCAAGCCCCACCTGGCTCCAACCTCCTTTTCAGGGAGCTGTAGAGAGCAATGAGATGTCTCCCTTCTAAACACCCCAGCAAAAGCAGGGATCAGGCACTGAAAATAAGCACTCACACACTGGTTTGCTGGAATACCTTGATGAGCAGGAATGGACTCGAAGCTTGAAGAGGGGAGATTTAGACTGGAGATTAGGAAGCAATTCTTTACAGTGAGGGTGGTAAGACCCTGGAACAGGTTGCCCAGGGGGGTTGTGGATGCCCCTTGCCTGGAGGTGTTCAAGGTTGGACAAAGCCTTGAGCAGCCTGATGTAGTGGTGGGTGCCCCTACCCATTGGTGGAGGAGGGTTGGAACTGGATGATCTTTAATGTCCTTTCCAACTCAAACCATTCTATGTATTTTTGTCTGTGCCATCCTTTGCTTCTTGGGTGAAACTTTGCTCCTCCATGCTGAAGGCCCTACAGTCACTGTTGTTTGCTTCTCTTTCCAGGTTAAAGAACTGGTTCTTGACAACTGCAGGTCAAACGAAGGCAAAATCGAAGGCCTGACAGATGAGTTTGAAGAGCTGGAATTATTAAGTACAATCAACGTAGGCTTAACCTCAGTTGCAAACTTACCAAAGTTAAACAAACTGAAGAAGGTAAAATCAAATCTCCTCTGCTGTAAGGGGCGATAGGGGCTATGAGGGAGGGGGCCCTCTCTGCACACTGCTCCCTGTATAAACCAGCTGTGTGCCTCAAGAGATGGGTCCAGCTGTTTCTTACATTGTGTGGTACGTGTTTGCACTACAAACTCAAGGTGTTGCTGTGCCTTCTAGCTCGAGCTGAGCGACAACAGAGTCTCAGGAGGCCTGGAAGTGTTGGCAGAGAAGTGTCCGAACCTCACGCATCTAAACCTAAGCGGCAACAAAATAAAAGATCTTGGGACAATAGAACCTCTGGTAAGTGGGTGTGGGGCATGGGCAGATCAAAACCCATCTTGTCAGCAGTGCTGTAGAATGACACAGTGATTTGGGTGGAAAGGGACCTTAAGGGTTTTTCTAGTCCAACCCTGCTGCAGTCAGCGGGGACGCTTGCAACTAGAGCAGGCTGCTCAGATCCCCAAACAACCTGACCTGCAATGGTTCCAGGGATGGGGCATCTCCCACCATTCTGGGCAGCCTGTGCCATGGTTTCACCACCCTCAGTGTGAAACATTTGTTTTTTCCCCTCTAGTCTGAACCTCCCTTTTATTTTAAGCTGTCATCCCTTGTCCTGTCACAACAGGGCCTGCTCAGAAGTCTGTCCACAGTTTTCTGTTTGGCCCCTTAAATCACTGAAAGACCACCAGAAGGTCTCCCTGGAGCCTTCTCTTCTCCAGGCTGAATAACCCCAACTCCCTCAGCCTGGCCTCACAGCCCCCCCAGCATTGTTGTGGCCTCCTCCAGCCCCACTCCAACAAGTCCATATTTCTGCAATGAGGACTCCAGAGCTGGCCCCAGCACTGCAGGTGAGGTCTAATCAGAGCAGAGAGGCAGAATCTCCTCCTTCACCCTGCTGCCCACAGTGCTGGGGATCAGCCCAGGTGATGGCTGACTTTCGGGCCTGAGAGGGCACATTGCTGGCTCCTGTTCACCTTGGAGTAGCGACATTATAGCCTCGGAAAGAAGCAGCCACTTGCAGTGGAGCCTCCCTGTGTGTGCCGTGGGCTCAGCCTGCCCCCGGGCTGTCTCCAACCCTCCCCCGGGGCTGTGCCTGCAGCCTGGGCAGCTGCTTCCCTCTAGTGGCTGCTGCTCTGGGGAGCACTCCGTCCTTCCATGCTGCCCTGGGCTCTGGGTTGGCCTCCCACGCAAGCTCTGCTTGAGCTTGGTGAGTTTCTCCTGAGGTGCACTGGGTCAAAGATCTCCAGCTACCACTTCTGCTCAGGGTGCAGCATGTGCCAGTGGTGGCTGCAGCACCATGGGCTTCCAGACTGAGCTTGCTCACTGTAGCTGGGTAGAGATCACTGAGCTTGCAACTTATTCTTTCTGTTATTAGACTGGAGACAAGGAAGAAATTCTTTCCAGTGAGAGTGGTGAGACGGTGGCACAGGTTGCCCAGGGAGGTTGTGGGTCCAGAGGAGGCCATGAAGATGCTCAGAGGGCTGCAGCAGCTCTGCTATGAGGACAGGCTGAGAGAGTTTGGGCTCTGCAGCCTGGAGAAGAGAAGGCTTCCAGGAGACCTTAGAGTAGCCTTCCAGTATCTGAAGGGGGCTACAGAAAGGCTGGGGAGGGACTCTTGACAAGGTCTTGCAATGACAGGACAAGGCACAATGGGTTTGAACTGGCAGAGGGGAGATTGAAACTGGATGTTAGGAGGAAGTTGTTTGCAGTGAGGGTGGTGAGACAGTGGCACAGGTTGCCCAGGGAGGTTGTGGCTGCTCCCTCCCTGGAGGTGTTCAAGGCCAGGTTGGAGGAGGCCTTGAGTGACCTGTGCTAGTGGGAGGTGTCCCTGCCTATGGCAGGGGCTTGGAACTAGATGAGCTTTGAGGTCCCTTCCAACCTTACTATTCTATCATTCGTTGATACCCCCTCCCTGAAGGTGTTCAAGGCCAGGTTGTATGAGGCCTCTAGATGCCTTGTTTAGGGGGAGATGTCCCTGCACGTGGCAGGAGGGTTGAAACTAGATGATTTTCAAAGTTTTTTCCAACCCAAACCATTCTATGAATTAATGAATTCTTCTGCTCACAGTCATTTTGCTTTTTATTTCAAGTGCTGACAGCAAATTTGTCAGGTCTTAGTTCCAAAAAGCCTCCCAAGTGCCCCTTCCACACTGTCATAGTTTGTAGTTTGTCAGCTCTTTGCTTCCCAGAAATGAAGAGTTCCATCTTACCCTTATTCCCCCAAATACTTCCTCTTAAAATGTCTGAAGGAGCAGTTCTCTGAGTCCCTCTCAAATCTGCCTTCTCCCAGCAGTTAAACTCTTGTAGCAAACAGAGGAGAGAGGGGATTGTAACTGGTCCCAGTTTCAGCCTAATGGTTTTCTTAATGTCACCATTACTCCACACATGAAACTCCAGAAGGGAGAGACTCTCTAAGGCTTGCTACAAATCCTCAGCTGCTTCTGCTTTTGTTGTTAGTGCTTTGAAGTACTGTGGGCAATGCAGACAACACCTCCTCCTCCAAAATAATAACAATCATAATAAAAAAAACTAAATTAAAACCAGGAATTGAATTCTTGTTCAATTTGTGTTTTCATTTTTTTAAATGCTAAGGAGCAATCATTAAATTGTTCAAGATCTCTCTTAGCAAAATTTATTGTGGCCAAAGAATTGTCTGTTCCCTTTGCTTCTCAGCATTGGTGAGGTCCCACCTTGAATGCTGATTTCAGTTTTGGGGCCCTTCAAGAGGGACATTGAGGTTCTAGAGCGGAGCTAGAGAAGGGCAACAAAGAAGTGTCCAGAACATGAGGCTCCTATGGGGCAGCTGAGGAACTGTAGTTTTTCATCCTGGAGAGTAGAAGGATGAGGGGAGCTCTCTCCAACTCCCTGGAAGGAGGTTATAACCATGTAGGGGTTTGTCTCTTCTTCCAAGAAACAAGTGATAGGAAGAGGAAATGGCTTCAGGTTTCCCCAGAGGGGGCTGAGCTTGGACATGGGGAGCAATTTCTTTGTGGAAAGAGTTGTCAAGGCCTGTCCCAGGCTGCCCAGGGAGGTGGTGGAATCCCCATCCCTGGAGGGTTTTCAAAGCTGTGCAGATGTGGTGCTGAGGTACATGGTTTAGTGGTGGCCTAGCATTGTTGGATTAATGGTTGGCCTTGATGACCTGAAAGGTCTCTTCCATCCTGAAGGATTCCATGATTCTTCCACTGAAAGCAGCAGTTCAGATACACCTGACTGGCTACAGTGTCTTGCCTTGTGTTTTCTGAATCCCAGAACTGCCTAGATTGGAAAAAAAACTAACACTAGTAGCCTAACACTGACAAACCCTCCACTAAACCATATTCCTAAGCACCACATCTACATGGCTCTTGGATACCTCCAGGGATGGGGACTCCACCGCTGCCCTGGGCAAGCTGTTACCGTGCCAGATATTATGGGATAACTGGCTGGAGCAGTGTTGGCCTCTCACATCATGTCCAATCATTTAATCCATTGTAATGTTACCTCTTCCTGAGCTTCAGGCTCCTCCTTGCAAGATGCTGAACTCAAGCAAGGTTACTTTCCCCTCTGCCATCTCAAAGCAACAGTGACCAGGCCTTAACACGTTTCTTTTCCAGGCCAATTTAATAGACAAAGACCAAAATGAACCTTGTGTCATCGGAAGCTCTTGAGCAAATTCACTTTGCCCTCTAGAGAGTTATCTTAAAGTCTTAGAGTGGTTTGAGTTGGAAGGGTCTTTAAAGATCTTTTAGTTTCAACCTCCCTGCTGTGGTTAAGGACATGTCCCACTAGACCAGGTTGCTCAAAACCTCATCCAACTGTCATCATTACTCTGAACTTCAGTGATGGGACCAGACTTTATTCAGTGGTGCCCTGTGACAGGCACAAACTTGAACCTGAGAAGTTCCATCTAAACATGAGGAGAAACTTCTTTAAGGCGTAGCCTTATGGGAGCCCTGTAACAGGCTGCCCATAGAGGTAGTGGTGTCTCCTTCTCTGGAGAGATACTAAACCCACCTGGACATTGGCCCTGAGTGCCTTGCTGTGGGTGATCCTGCTTTAGCAGGAGGGTTGGACTGGGCAGTCTGCTGAGATCCCAACACAAGAAGCACATTGAACTGTTGGAACGAGTCCAGAGGAGGCCACAAAGATGATCAGAGGGCTGCAGCAGCTCTGCTGTGAGGCTAGAGCAGGCTATGAGAGTTGGGGCTCTTCAGCCTGGAGAAGAGAAGGCTTTGATGAGACCTTGTAGTGGCCTTCCAGTATCTGAAGAGGGCCTGCAGGAGGGCTGGGGAGGGACTATTTACAAGGTCTTGTAATGATAGGATGAGGAGTAATGGGTTTAAACTGTCAGAGGGGAGATTCAAACTAGATGTTAGGAAGAAGTTCTTTCCAGTGAGGGTGGTGGAACACTGGAACAGGTTTTCCAGGGAGATTGTGGATATTCCCTCCCTGGAGGTGTTCAAAACTAGGATGGATGAGGCCTTGAGCGACCTGTTCCAGTGGGAGGCGTCCCTGCCTATGGGCGGGGCTTTGGAACTGGATGATCCTCGAGGTCCCTTCCAACCTAAACCATTCTTTTGATTCTATGATTCTATGTACCATTCTGTGACTCTTCTTGCTTTGCAGAAGAAGTTAGAAAACCTGAAGAGCCTAGACCTTTTCAACTGCGAGGTAACCAACTTGAACGATTACAGAGAAAACGTTTTCAAGCTCCTCCCACAACTCACATACCTCGATGGCTACGATCGGGATGACAAAGAAGCACCAGACTCGGATGTAGAGGCCTACTTGAAGGGCTTAGATGACGAGGAGGATGATGAGGATGGTAGGTGAATCATGTTACTTGGTGTGCCTAAGCTAAAAGATGCTGCCTAGTGCATTTTGCTTCCAGGTCTGACTGCTTGGCAAAGAGAATCACAGAATTGTTTTGCTTGGAAAAGACCCTTAAGATCACTGGGTCCAACTGTCAACACACCACCACTGTGACCATTAACCCATGTCCTGGAGTGCCATGTTCACATGTTTCTTTGTTGAGAAGAGTGCAACCAGCAGGTCAAGGGAGATTCTCCTCCCCCTCTACTCTACCCTGGTGAAGTCACATCAGGAATATTGGGTCCTCTTCTGGGTTCCTCAATTCAAGAGAGACAGAGAAATACCGGAGAGTGCCCAACGAAGGCTGTGAGGATGATCGAGGGACTGGAACATCTGTCTGATGAAGAAAGGCTGAGAGACCTGAGGCTGTTTAGTCTGGAGAAGATTGAGAGGGGATCTTCTCAATGCTCAGCAAGAACCCTCTCTTGGGGCAAGAGAACGGGGCCAGACTCTTTTCAGTGGTAGGACAAGGGGCAGCAGGCACAAACTGGAACCCAGGAGGCTGTGGAGCAGGCTACCCAGAGAGGTTGTGGAGTCTTCTGGAGAGCTTCCAAAGCCCCCCAGCCATTGTGATGCTGGGCAAGCTGCTGTGAGTGACCCTCCTTTGACAGAGGTGTTGAACTGGGTGATCTGCAGAGGTCCCTTCCAACCTCCACCATTCTATGGTTCTCGAAACACCTCTAGGGACAGTGACTCCACCATCTCCTTGGGCAGCCTCTTGCTATGTCTGAAAGGTGTTCTCAGCAGCTCGTTCCTGACTGTAAAGGAGAAGTTACCTCAGTGTCCTCTGAAGGCAGGAGGGGAAAGGAGCTGGGCAGGGCCTGAAAGAGCTTCTTTCTCAGTCTTATCTCTAGTGAAAGATCGGGACGACAAAGAAGCGCCGGACTCTGACGCAGAGGGCTACGTGGAGGGCTACGTGGAGGGCTTGGATGATGATGAGGAAGATGAAGATGGTATGTGAATTTGCGCTACTTGGTGTCTATGAGTTGAAAGATTGATGTGCTGCGTGGTATGTTCTGCTTCCAGTTATGACTCGTTGGCAGGAGAAGAGTGTCTTCAGTGATTCCTTCTGTCTGATGGAAAGCAGAAATAGTTCTGAAGGGAGGGAGAAAGGAAAGAAAGAAGGAGAGGAAGAAAAGAGGAGAGGAAGGAAGGAGGAAAGGAGAATGGCAGAACATGAACAAGCCACTTTCTCAGTCGTCTGTAGTGATAGGGTGGTAGAAAGGCATCAGGAAGAGAAGGAAGGCACTGGAAGAGTGTCAGGGAGCCAGTAAACCCCAAGGGATAAGAGTGTGAGAAAGAAACGGGTAAGAAAGGATGGTGTGAACGTGCTGCAGCTTCCAGAAACCATGTGGTGAGCAGTTCCTGATGGAGAAGGCTAAGGTGGAGTATTAGGTGTAGAAAATAATCTGTCAGGGAGCCAAGGCAGCAATGTGAGTTGGTAGGTGCTCCATGAGGACCATGGTTGAGATCAGGCAGAGAGGAGAGTGTCTGTATTGAGGTCTGCCCAGGGCAAGTGGTGTGAAAGGTACTGATGAAGCAGCAAACAGCTTCTTAATGGCAGGAGAACACAGAGTGGGTGCCAGTGTGGTGTAGGTGCTGTTGTCCCCAGCAGACTGCAGTGGGAGGCCCCAGGGTACCGGTCGGGTGAGTATCCGGCTGAGTTTGGGGAATTTGCTGGACTCTTCAAACCCAGCTGCACAGCAAAAGCAGAAAAGCTGCACTTGCAGTTTTGCCTTGAGTGCTGAATGGGAGCTCTGCTGAGAGGGGCAAGGGCTGCAGCAGGGCTGGGCAGAGTGGGGCACGCACAGAAAAACCCTGAATCCCAGCATGATGGGGGTTGGAAGGGATCTCATCCAGTCCAACCCTGCTGCCAAAGCAGGGTCACTCACAGCAGCCTGTCCAGCATTACAGTGGCCAGGGGCCTTTGAAGGTCTCCAGAGAAGGAGACTCCACAACCTCTCGGGGCAGCCTGCTCCAGGGCTCCAGCACCCTTACACCAAAGAATTTGCTCCTCATCTTCAAATGGAACCTCCTGGGTTTCACATTGTGCCCATTGCTCCTTGTCCTGTTATGTGGCACCACTGAGAAGAGTCTGGCTCCATCCTCTTAGCCCCCACTCTTTATCTCTTGCTGAGCATTGAGCAAACCCCTTCTTAGGCTGCTCTTCTCCAGGCTCAATAGCCCCAGGGCTCTCAGCCTTTCTTCCTCCAGAGATGCTCCAGTTCCCTCGTCTTCCCCTGGTGAAGTTTCTCAGCCAACAGCACTCAGCTTCGTCAGGGACAGGGTCTCCTCACAAGTCTGGGCCTGCATTTGAAATGACATGAAAAAGCTCCAAAACACTGTTCCTGTAGCTTGGAAAAACAGTATCTGGTTTGTTGCTTGTGCTAGTTGCAGATAATCTCTTTTCCTCTTGAGAAGAGATTGCAAAGCCCTAAGATGGGCGGCGTGTGAGCCTCTTGGATTGCTCTGGCAGCAGAAAGGCAAAGGGTGACCCTCAGGGAGGGTTCCCAGTGCATGACTGGCTTGGAAAGTTCTGCTCTATCCCTGCTGGGAGCAGATGGACCCTGCAAGTGTCTCACAAGCTCAAAATTTTTATTGGCAGTGTGAAGTGGAGCAGCTGAAGCAGTCCTGAGGCTGCTGTGACTTAGCGTCACAGCCCCTGCAGCCCTGGGGCGGCTCAGACTGTGGGTGCAGCTGCCACCCAAGCCTGTCACTGGGGCCCAGGACCAACAAAGCTACCCTCCAGCTGTGTTTCTGGTTACTCCTCATGTAGGAGGTCACACCTCAGGTGATAATATTGAGGGGAGGAAAAAAAAAAAGAGTGAACTTTAAATGTCTGAGTGTTTTAATCTTGTTTGTGTAGAAGAGGAGTATGATGATGACGCTCAGGTAGTAGATGACGAAGAAGATGAGGAGGAAGAGGAAGAAGGAGAAGAGGAAGATGTGAGTGGAGAAGAAGAGGTAAGGATTTGTGCATTTAAGCATAGATTCACAGAGTACTTTGGGTTGGAAGGGACCTTAAAGGTTGTGTCCCCTGCCATGGACGGGGACATGTCCCACTAGCACAGGTTGCTCAAGGCCTCATCCAAACTGGTCTTGGTCACTTCCAGGAAGGGGACATCCACAACAACCCTGGGCAACCTGTTCCAGTGTCTCACCACCCTCACTGTAAATATAACAATGGCTGTGGAGTGACTGGGAAGAGCTGGGCGAGAAATTAATCAAATATTGGAGGTTTTTAGTACTTGAAGTGTGTTCTTCATGTTTGATTTAACTTGAGAAGCATCTCAGTGGGGGTGGGGGTGGCTTTGAGGGCTGCCTGTCTATGAGCCAGCTGCCATCTAGTGACCACTGACATGAAATCATTCTCTTCACTGGGCTGATGTCACAGCATCAGGAGGGTGGTTTGTGGTGCTTTTGGAGGGCTGGAGTCACAGCCTCCATACAACCATGATTTACTGACCCTGTGCTCTCAGTGAGGGTCCCCCCAGGGCATGTTCCTTATGATTCCTCAAATTCTTTGTGTGTGTAGGATGTGCTGAGTTGCAGTCTGATGAGGCTTTGCTGGGAGCTCAACCGGCCTTGGATTGTCTGTCCTCTAGCCAAGCAATCAGGGAAGGGACCCTTAAAGGTCATCCAGTCAAACTCCCCAGCAGCCAGCAGGGATATCTGCAGCTAGAGCAGTTTGCTCAGAGCCCCAAACAACCTGACCTGGAATGGGTCCAGACATGGGGCATCTCCCACCTCAGAGCAACCTGGGCCAGGGTCTCACCCCCCTCAGTGTCAAACATTTCTCCCCCCTCTCCAGTTTGAGTCTCCCTCTTCTAGTTCAGACCATCACCCCTTGTCCTGTCACAACAGACTCTGCTCAAACCTCTGTCCCCAGCTTTCTGATTGGCCCCTTTAAGTCCTGAAAGGCCACCAAAAGGTCTTCCTGGTTGAATACCCCTAGCTCAGCCTGGCTTCACAACAGATACCTTCCAGCTCTCTCATCATTGCTGTGGTGTCCTCTGGACAGGCTAAATCTCAGATCCTTCAGTGCCACTCCTGAATGGCTGCTCAGCCTTTTCTCAAAACAACCAGCTGCTCCTCAGGCTCCAGGGATGTCCATGCTTTAACTCTCTCAACCCCTGGAGCTGATGAGTCAAGTTTCACCGATCTCAGCCTACTGGATCAGAATTGGCAGCTCTGTATCACCATGAAATCCAAACCCCATTTCTTAATGAAGTCTCTGCTCTCATCACTTGTGATGTTTCTGCAATGAAACTTGGGCCACAGTCCAGTTCTTCTGCACCAAAAAGCTGCTCTTACATAAGTGTGTGGGAAGCTTCTGCCTTTCTGTTTGGTGGTTGGTTGAGATGCTTCAAGGACTTGCTGTTGGAAAATGCTGTTGGATTCACAGTGTGAAATGTCCTGCACTGAAACTTACCTTTTTAAATTTTATTTTCTTTTTAAATCCTTCCTTTTGTTTTGTTTTTTTTAAATACAGGAGGATGAAGAAGGCTACAACGATGGTGAGGTAGATGATGATGAAGATGAAGATGAGCCTGGTATGACAACAATCCAGTTTTGGGTTAAAATTATAATGATGATGATAATTGATTCTCATTTCCCAAGGGAAATGCTGTTCTCTCAAAAGCAGGCAGATATTGTTATCCCTGGTCCTTTGATAACAACCCAGTTGCTGATGTAGAAGCTTGTTGAACCTTTTGTTGCTCCTCAGGGGGTCTGCTCTGGGTCCAGTGCTATTTAACATCCTTGTCAGTGACATGTACAGTGGGGTTGAGTGCAGGTTTGCTGATGACACCAAGCTGTGTGTCACGGTGAATTCACTTGGGGGCAGGGATCCATCCACAAGGGGCTGGAGAAGTGAGCCAGTGCAATCTGCATAAGGTTCAATAAGTCAACCTTGCAAGGTCCTGCATCTGAGCTGGGCCAGCCCCAGGCACAAATCCAGGCTGGGTGCAGAGTAGGTTGAGAGCAGCCCTGAGAAAAGAGACCTGGGGTTGTTGGTTGAGGAGAAGCTCCCCATGAGCTGGCAGTGCCCTCGTGCAGCCCAGAAGGCAAATCCTGTCCTGCGCTGCATGGAGAGGACTGTGACCAGCAGAGCTAAAGAGGTGATTCTGCCCTTCTGCTCTTGTGGGACCCCACCTCACATACTGTGCTCAGTTCTGGTGTCCCCAGCATAAGAAGGACACAGAGCTGTCAGAGTGAGTCCAGAGAAGGCCACAAAAATGATCCAGGGGCTGAAGCACCTCTGCTGTGAGGACAGGCTGAGGGAGCTGGGGTTGTTCACCCTGGAGAAGACTCCAGGGAGACCTTATAGCTGCCTTCCAATGAAGGGGGCTACAAGAAGGTTGGAGAGGGACTGTTCATCAGGGTGTCTAGCAGCAACACAAGGGGGAATGGTGCAGAGCTGAGGGAGGGTAGGTTGAGACTGGATCTTAGGAAGAAGCTCTTCAGTATGAGGGTGGTGAGGCTCTGGAACAGGTTACCCAGGGAGGTGCTGGATGCCTCCTTCCTGGAGGTGTTCAAGGCCGGGTTAAGATGAGGCCTTGAGCCGCCTGCTCTAGCTGAGAAGTGTCCCTGCCCATAGCAGTGGGGGGGGTTGGCATTAGATGATCTCTGAAGTCCCTTCCAACCTAAGCCACCCTGTGCTTCTCAGCAGCACAAGGAGCACTCAGCTAACTCCAGTTGGGTTTTGATTCCTAGATGAACAGGGAGAGAAGAGAAAACGAGAACCTGAAGACGAAGGGGACGAAGACGACTAAACTGAATAACCTATTTTTAATTTTTCCTATTGTGATTTGACTGTTTCTACCCTGTATTTCCCCTCCCTGCACCCCCAACCTTTTT
>VWYK01106460.1:0-13454 GCA_013399775.1 Semnornis frantzii | reverse complement strand
AAGAACCTCTTTACCCTCATTCAGATCAGTGCTGCCACATCAGTTGGTGTCATCTGTAAACTTATTTNTGCCACATCAGTTGGTGTCATCTGTAAACTTATTTTAAATTCCTTAAAACTAAATTTGGTATTCAGAGGCTGTTTCTTCTATACTTTAATATTATATTTCCATGTTCAGACATTATTACAGTATCCAATTGTTTTAACTGTTTCTTGATTAATAACTTTTGGAGTGTTTGTTAAATATGAAGCTCATTTCCCACTTATATGTTAAAAGTTTTTTAAAATACCTTTTTCCTTCTTGCTAGTGGCTTTTAAAAATTAATCACTTCAAAAGAAAAAAAACATATCCCTTTACAGTTCTTATCTCAATGTCTCAACACTAGCTTCAGCGTCTCAGCACCCCCCCACATACAGGCAGGGACAAAAACTAAAACCGAGTTTCACTTAACAAAACAAAAGATAAAACTTTTCAGGCTTAACAGTCTGCAAAACATCACGCCTTTTCTCCGGCAATTTCAGCACAGCAAAATAGTTACAATTTTAATACTTTTTGTGAGGAGGCAAGAAAAGAAAGAGTCAATAAGCAGCTTCCCCCTTTCTCCTCTGCTCTGCATGGAGAGGGAAGAACCCACTCCCCACTTTTCCCCCACTCACAACTTTTTGCCCTCTCTTTTCTCCTTTTTTTTTTCTTTTTCTTTTTCTCTTTTACACTCTCCCTCTTTCCTTAAAGCAATAGCACAATGCACTAAAAACTATATAGAGCGACAAACAGGACATAGACAGTGACACCTTAAAAACGTAACACCATAATTACAATCAGTTAGCCTAAAAAGGCACTCAAACGCCAGCCTCTCTGTGGTGCCACATTCACAAACAAGCACATACCAAAAGTACAGAAACTGTAAGAAAATAACATCCAGGATGTTTTCCCTTCTTCTAGTTTCTTTTTCCTCCTCTCTTACTTCAAATATATTTACTGGTGCTTCAGCCTAGACACTTTCCTTCCAGCATGTTGCATAATCTTCTCCCGATTAAAAGGTTCTTTAGAATTTACATAAATGTGCAGAGCCTGACATATTCAGCCTTCATAAGACCCAAATTGCGTCAAAAATTGTCACGTCTAATCTTTTCCTTTATCCACGCTTTCATACAAAGATCGACCATTTTAACCTTATTCTTATCCTGTGTTTTTGGATAATATTTCCAGTATGTTAACTTAACCCCCAGGGGAATGTCCCTGGGTACCCTTTTTCTCCCCTTTTTGCTCCCTTTCTTCCCGGGGCTAGTCTCTTTACATGACCCTTGCCCCATTTCCCAACGTCCGCTCCATCCCTTACCAACCACTTCAGCCCTTCACTGGCCAAAGGACTCTGCACTCACTATGTGAATCCAGACTGTCCACTTCATGTCTCAGTTCACCAACCTCAGAACTTGCCCAACCGGATAATACTCACAGTCGTTTTTCTTATCCGGGACTTTGTGCACAAAAATTGTGGGCAGCCGCAGTGATTGCGAGCTCCTGTTCCCTTGCCTTTATTTTATAATCCTTGTAGATTGGAACCTGCTTCCCGTGGGTCCTCCCTGGTCCTCTTTTTGGGCCATGGAAATCAGTGGGGTGCCCCCATGTCCAGGCATCTGAGGAGTCTCCGCAGGTGAGGTTATCCTGGATGAGCCCCCAATTGTGAGAAATAAACTCACTCTAAAATTTAAGTATAAAAGGTTTATTATAAAATAAAGGCAAATAGCGCTGGGTGCATAGCAAATAACAAGATTGCTAGAGGCGTACACTGACAACAGGTCATAATACTTATATAGGATAAGGACTAGAGAACATTGTATTAGCTTGATACATATTCATGAATATTCTTTTACATTTTCTATGCACTACTCCTAACCCCCTTAACCCGCACCCCTTAGTCCTTTCAATCAAAACAACAGCCGGTCTTCTTTACAAGGTGAACTTGCCCTCTTCTCTATCCTTTGAACATCAATCATCAGGGCCTCCTGGATCCTCCTGATGCTCGCTGCATCACCATTATCTTCGGTCATGGACACCCTGGCAACTCCTAACACTATTGGCTACCTTGTTATTTTACTGATTAAGTCTTATGAATACCTTGTTGTGCGAAAGCTAAATCTCCATATATCACATAGTATTTCTGTAATCAACCTTGTTATGGCCTTTGTACAGTAGAGGTGAAGGGTGTGTAACATTATTTGAATTTCAAAGAACCTGCAAGGAGACCATCAGATATATTGTGATGTATAAGAAGCAGTCGAATCAACACATTTCTTAGACCGTAGATACCAAGATAAAAAAAGTCACATTCATGCCGTAGTCAGTGGTGCAACTGGGTAGAATAATTCAGGAAGCAAAGGTTTGTACTACATGCAAATAATGAGGAGAAAAAAATTGTTCCTTGCTAAAAAAATGACCTTGGTTGGAAGGACAAGCTGCTTTCGTTGGTATAAATTGTCATAGATTCATTATCTTCCGTGATACTCTGACCACACATTCTGTTATATCTGACCTTCAACTTTTTATATGTTCCTTGTTTCATTCCTGTAGCAAAAGCCATAGTTTTGTCAGTTCTATCATGGAAGTGGATTGGTATTTCATGTTGTAACTACCATTCCAATTAAGGGAAGTTTTGCCTATTTGTTGTCTTGTTTCAGTTTCTTGAGAGAAATAAAATACTTGAAATTCCTCAAATGGAACTTGCACGAAAAATAACACAGCATAGAGTTCAAGACTAATTGAATTGGGGCTTGTGAGTGTTTCTGAAAAATCTGTTGCAGGTTTTTTTGCTTGTTGTTGGATTTTGGGTTTGTTTTTTCATGGGTTTTTTGTGCTGGTTTTGTTTGTTTGGTTTGTTTTTTTTAAAAAAAATGAGTTTTTTTCTATGTATATTCTATCTGAAATCCCTTCTTGGCCAGTCTTGATTTTACAGAAATCTTTATGGAGAATCATTTTCCTAGGTGTGCCACCAGGCTTTCTGTGAGCTTTTCATAAAAAGATGTAGAATTGAACCGATTTTCAAGGTGGGGAGGGACCCTGTTACTGTGAATGACATCAGAAAGGTGGCGAAGTCTTCCCCAAAGGGATGAAGAGATCTGTGTCACAGTTCACAGCAGGGCAGTAGACACAGTCAAACCCCAAAGGATCTAAACACAGTGAGACTTTACTGCCAGAATGAACTTAGTTTGACACAGTAGTGAATCCTGCCCATTTACTAAATCTGCTTCTAGGGCTTCAAATGACCAAAATCTTTGGATTCTGGAGCTGATGAATTTTAAGAACAGCAAATAAACTGAAAGATTCTGTAGCAGGAATAGTTTTTTTTCTTTTCCTTTAACAAACCTTTTTAAAGCTACAGGTTTTTCTAATGCAATGCATCAACATTTTTACCTCTTTAAAAGCAAGTTTATTTTTCTTTGGTTATTACTACTGGGTGCATCTTAAATTAGTTCTTTAATGATGAAATGAGAAGAAGTTCTAAAATTGCTGACCTTTAATAAATTTCAGGGTTCAGCAAAGAGTTGTATGTTAGACCCATGGACACATGTTTGGAAAAGGTCAATTATGACAAGGTTTCTGAATTTGCATAATTATGCTTGTCACAGCACTTAGAATAAAAATAGTAAATGCTTTGCTCTTTTAGAATTGTCAGGTTTTCCTCTCTTCCTGTCTTTGACTTGCTTTTACTAAACCATTCTAGTATTATTCATTGAAGAACACAGGGAACCTATACTCACTGTGTTAGGAGCTGCAGTCTGGGAGCAGATTTAGGGCTCTGAACAGGTAGGATAAGATGGACAGTGAAGAACCTCTTTGTTCAGTGAGCTGGAAGGGACTCCTGGGCAAGAGACGTAGATGAGAGCATTTGGGATATGTGAGGGCATGATGATGTGAATGAATTCAGACTATCTGGGTGAAAAACAAACTGAGGCAGAACTGGAAAGAGACTGCAGCAGGAGGGGCTTAGTATGCACAGGAGGATCAGGTCTGGGGAGGAGACATAGAACAGGGAAGATGAGTCTGTCTTGCTCCTTGTGGAATTCTGAGAAATTCCCTACTTGCAGGAAAATGGTCCAATTGGACAACTATTGCTGCTAATTAGTCTAATTGACTCAAGAGTCTGAAGCATATCTGGTCACTTGAAAGGTTATGATCCTGGAGATAAAGAGTGGGTATCTCTGGTTCTGCAGGAGGAATTTTCAAAGTGTCTTTCTAAAACACCAAAAATATTAATAGGCTAGACTGGAGTTCCATGTTGCAGTGCAATATATGTTTATTATGGTACTTTGTCCTAGACCCATTGTATCATTCAACCAGCAGACTATCTCGATTCTGAGGTGTGAACAGAAAGTGGTTGATGAAGGTGGAGAAGTAGTAGTAAGAATAAGAGAACTGCTGGAAAAAGAGGGAAGGTTTAACATTTGAGGCAATAGAGTTTTGTCCTCGAGACCTGAAATTCTTTTGTGCCTTTGCACTCTCAAGTTGTCCAAACTAGGCTGTTCATGATGGGCAGCCAATGAGATGTTCACATTTGATACTCAGAGATCTGATTACTGGAAATGTTGAGTGTTCATATGTGCTACTGTACTTGGTGAGACATCTGCTTGGAGAGCCCCTCAAGAGTTTCAGCATTGAAGGCAGCATCACCTGGTAATGTTAGATTTGACCCCAGATGGTACCCCCAGTAGACCCTTGCAGCACACTGCTCTACTGCTCTGCTGGAGTGTTAGGCTGGATCTTTGACCCAGTAGAGTGGTGCATGTTAAAGGAAGCCTGGACCAGCTGCTTGGTTTCTTTCACTACAGCTGACCGGCTGAAGCAGTGTGCCATGGCTATGCTGGCTCAGGAACTAACTCAGTGAAAACTACCTAAAACATCTCTGCAGGTTGTTGAGTTGCACTGGGTAGATGTATCCAGGAAGTGTTTTATGGTAATTTTTAAATTCTTTGAAAATCAGTTCTTGAAAGTCCCAATTTAGGCATCCAAAATAAATGGAAGCATTTTATTTTCATCTCTTTGCTTTCATTTCCCATTTATAAAGCAACAATAATAATCCTCTCATCTCGCATGGGTCATTAGGAAAGATAACTTGTTTATGTAGGAGATAAAAATTATCTTTTCAGAATCATATTTGAATATGTGGCAAATAAGTGAAGGACGTGGAACTGTTGGAGTGGGTCCAGAGGAGGGTCACGAAGATGATCAGAGGGCTGGAGCAGCTCTGCTATGAGGACAGGCTACAAGAGTTGGGGCTCTTCAGCCTGGACAAGAGAAGGCTTCAAGGAGACTTCCAGTATCTGAAGGGGGCCTACAGGAAGGCTGGGGAAGGATTATTTACAAGATCTTGCTGTGACAGGACAAGGGCCAAGGGGTTTAAACTGTCAGAGGGGAGATTTAGACTGGATTTTAGGAAGAAGTTCTTTCCAGTGAGGGTGCTGAGACACTGGAAGAGGTTACCCAGGGAGGTTGTGGCTGCTCCCTCCCTGGAGGTGTTCGAGGCCAGGTTGGACGAGGCCTTGAGTGACCTGTACTAGTGGGAGGTGTCCCTGCCTATGGCAGGGGGTAGGAACTAGATGATCCTTGAGGTCCCTTCCAACCTTACCACTCTATGATTCTAAGTGCATGGCTCCTGTCTGAAGAATAGACAGAATATCCAGTTTAAACAGCTTGTGGAATGAACACCGGCTGTTCTGTGCCATTGATGAGATATGAAAGGAAATACTTTAGTCACATCATTCTAGACCTTACATACACATGGGGTGGTCAAATTAGTGTTGGTTAGGAGTCTTGAATCAGGGCACTTTTTAACTTTGCTTCAGCTTCCAGCCTTAACAGTTATCTTGATGGATCATCCATTAAAAGTGTAAAACATGCTTACTGCCTTGTGCTCTGAACAATGCTGCCCATCAAAGCCAATGCTTTTTTGTTCCCCTGTTAAATTACTTAATGTCTTGTGTTGTTGTTCCAACCACAACTACTTTAGATGTTTTACATGTAGTCAGATTGGTGAGAACTAACATGGGAACTGACATGAATATTGCAGAGGAGAGCAGATCTGATAACATACTGAATTATAGATGGGGCTCCAGCACCTAAATGCAGGAGGCCTGAAGGCTCACATGAGGAGGCTCGAGGGAGCTGAATGATCCAGAGTACTCCATTTTTTATGTTGGTTGTTCAAGTAAGAAAGGCTGGAGGCTGCAAGGGTGGAATTAATATGAAGGTAAACTGCAGGCTCAAATGAAATATAGCCTTTGTGCTGCTTTATGGTGAACAGGGTCAGGAGCATGTCAGTGATGGTCTGAGCTGGTTTTCTTGACCCTGCTTGAGAACCGTGCCCTGTCCCTAGGTGGCTGGTTTCAAACCCCTTGATGCCTTGCTGTCAGTAAGCTGGATGAAGGAGCAAGAACTGCCTTTAAACCCCCATGGATTATGATGGTTGAAGGATTTATTGCTTTTTCTCCCTAGATATCTCTAGTTCAGTCTTGGTGGCATGGTATCAGGGGCAGAGTGCCTGTTATGGTGCTGTGCACACTGAAATCCACTGCACTGGGACGGGTTGAGTTTCACAGCCTGCAGGGAGGATGAGAGCTGTCCTGGGAAACTAAATTTTCCATGTGTATGAGGGATGTTTCAGCACAATGCATTAAAGTGTCTTGGTCCTCACCTTTAAAATTCAGGATACTCACTGCCTATTGTTGCTTTTCTGGGAGAAGGCTCTGTTTGTTTGAAGGTTATTGAAACTGGAGAAAGCTGTTGTGTTTTGTTCCAACTGTGTACATGGGAACCTTTCCTTATAATTTCTGGAGCAGAAGTGGATGCTGTCTTACAAATGGGGCGACTTGGTGGTGGTTATGGATTTCCTGTAAAGTAAGAGAGTGGCTACTGAGAAAACAATTTAAAAAAGAAATCAAACTCCTCAGTGATTCAGATGCTGCCATTTTTCCTTCTCACATTTCATTGCAAGGAAAGAATGAGCCCTAGGAAAAGCAAAGAGAATGTCAGTTGCCAGCTAGTGCTGCCTGCCCCATGCTGTGAGGCAGGAACAAAGGATTTTATTCCTATTCTTTTTTCCTGATCCCTCTATAGAAGGAGGGAGTAGGCTGCCATGCCATTTTCCTTCTGAATCGCCATAGGCAGTGGGGTTTCAGTTCATTTGCTGACATTTATCACATAAAACATGGTTTGCTGGAGTAGCCATTAAAACCTGTTGGGAACAGTGGATCATGTATTTGTTTTGAAAAAAAAAAAAAAAAAAAGAAAACCAGGATCAGATGCAACCCTTGTAAAATTGGGAAGGATTACAGAGGTCAGATGGCTTCAAAGCTGCTTTTAGACAGTGTCGCCTTGCAGCCAGGTTCCTGATCCTACTTAAGAAAATGAAAAGCTTTGGCTAACTAGGCACTATAGAAGAAGAGCCATCAAATTGTGGCATTTATAAGGCAGGTACAAGCAAACTTTTAGAAAGTAAGACCTTGGGGGGAAAAAAAGAGGTTTAATTTAAATGACTTTGCTTCAGGGCTTTGGATGCTTTGTGTGGTCTCCTGTTGGGCAGACAGTAGATCAGTTGTCTTGGGTTAAGTTCCTCCTAACTTCCCTGGTCATCCCAACTGTGTGGCCACTAGAGGTTTTATCCCCTCTAGAATCAGTGGGGCTTAGTTTCCAGATCCTGCCTGGAGGATGCTCATGGATTATCCAGAGACAATGAGCAGCTGTAGGTCAGGGTGGAGGTTTGGGGTTGATGACAGGAGAAGGATGAATGAGGCCATGTGGGAAAGTTACCTTAGAGGGGTTGGGAAGGCTGGAAATGTATGGAGTGACTCTTCCTTATGCTATTGAAAGAAAGAAAAAAAAACCTCTGCAGGAGCTAAATTGCTTTAAGTCAAAGAATGAATATGATCAAAACAATTTCCTCTGTTCCTTCTTCCCTGCAACTGTCTGTAATGTCAGATGGTTTTCTGCTCATCTGATGCCTGCTCTCACTACCTCATTGGATTCTACCTGCTCTGGGACAGGCACTTTCCACCCCTGCAGACTCCTCAGATCTTGCTGGTGGTTCCCTTTCAAAGCAGTGTGCAGTATTGTATTCCAGAAAGGGGCAGAGATATGGAATTAAAGAGCTTTGAGAAGGGCAGGTAGGGACAGAGGATGTGCCTTATGTTCTTATAACCAAGTTGGTTAGAGGTGAGCTCTGATAATTGAGCAGTAATGTGGGTGGAAAGGTTTGGACTACTGAACTCCAACTGGTGTCTTAGGGTTAGTGGCATCTGCTTGGGGTCAGGTTTTGGCCCAGTACTGTTTAATGTCTTATTCTTGCTTTGGACCACACCACCAGCAAGTGTGCTGGCAATACCAAATTTGGCAGAGCAGTAAATACATGTTAGGCTAGTTCTGCCATTCAGGACGATCAAGTTGGGCTGGAGAAATGAACTGAGAGGAAGCTCAGTAAAAGCTAGTGTGAAGACCTGCATCTGGGATGGAGTATCCCCTTGCAATGGAAGTCTGGGAGCTGACTGCTTCATGAGCAGCTTTGCAGGAAAACAACCCACAAACAAAACAAACCCCACAAACAACCAAACCCTACAAAACCAAACCACAAAACTAGGTGCACAGCAGGTTGCCTTGGAGCCAGCAGTGTGCCCAGACAGCAAGGGCTGATGGCATCTTGGGCTGTGTTAGTGGGAACTCAGCTGCCAGGACAAAGGGGAGGGATCCTGTACCTCTACCCAGTGCTCATGAGTCTGAGTGCTAGGTGTCCAGTTTGGAGTCCCCAGTAGAAGAACAGGAGCATACAGGAACAAATCCCAGTGAGGCCACTGAGGTGTCCGAGTCAGGAGCGTGGACCAGACTCTTTTTGGAGGTGCACTGGGACAGAAGAAGAGGCAACAGAGACAAGTTAGAAATTCTGGTGCAATAAAAAGGGAAAAAATTGCCACAAGGGTGGTTAGAGGCTGGAACCATATCATGGAGATGGGATAACATCTCTTGATGTTCAGGATTTGCTGGACAGAGCCCTGAGCCTCAGCAAGTTGGATTAGAGACCTCCAGAAGTCCTTTCTCACCTATGTGGTTCTGCTTGGCAGCTGATGATGTTAGTATGAGACCAGTTTCTTCAGCTGCCATGAATCATTTAGTTGTTGGACTGTGTACCTGATTGCACTGTCCTAGTACCCCTTCTTCAGAAGTGTGCTTTGTACTTTTATTGCTCTGGACAGTTTTAGTGCTAAAATATTTCTTTAGATATTTTTTAAGCAAGGTGGCCTCTGGCTGCAATTAGTGTCCCATTGGAAGATCTGGCAGTGTTATATAGCAATACTAAAGCAAATCATTCTACCTCATGGCATTATTACCTTGATCTGAAAATTTCCCCAGGCTGCGATTTGTCACTAATATTGCCTTCAGCTAAAGTTATCCTTAAAGAAAAAAAAAAAAAGGAGCTAATAGAGCTGCACTTCTGGACTTGTCACCCCTATTTTGGGGGATGAGTTATTACTTAGTACATTTTATTGGCCAAGCATGTGGAGTTCTCAGTCCTTGAAAAACAATGCAGTGGTGCATCACAGACTTCATAAATTGTTGGACTACATAGCAGCAATGTCTTAGTCTCCTACACTGTAAGGAAGGGAAGTGTCTCTGAACCACAGTAGATATATACTGCACTGAAGCAGGAGCTGCATTATGTGGACCGACTCAGAACAACACTTGCCTGTGATTGCCAGAGAAACCAATAAGACTGATTCTACATTTCACTGCTGCTTTTGTGCTTCTGCTTGTTTTACACTGTACTTAACATAATTTGAATGCTGTGACAGTGATACACTGTAATACAATTCCACCTGGGACAATGTAGCTGAAATTAATAAGCTGGAGAGACAAGGCTGAGGTGCTTTGTCATCAGGTGGCACTGGATGCTTTTTTTGGACGTGCTGACAGACCGTGTGATGGCAGCAAGCTGCTCCAGCTCAGGTGACGCTTTGGGCCAGCAGAGGGAGGCCAGGCAGGCCCTGTGGTCCTGTATAGCACTACAGAAATAGTTGTACCAGCATCACATCTGGTGTCTGTAAGATGAATGATGAAATGCCCATTTATCATCTGAGTCAGCTGAGGCTGATGTACAGGCACATGTGTGGTATGAGAGATGTCTTGTCTGGATGTGCTGGAATGTGTCCAGAGAAGGGCCATGTGGATGATCAGAGGGCTGGAACTCCTCTTCTATGAGGACAGGCTGAGAGAGTTGGGATTGTTCATTTTGGAGAAGAGAAGGCTCTGCGGACGTCTTATTGTGGCCTTCCAATAACTGAAGGGGGCCTAAAAGAAAGCTGTTGAGGGACTTTTTAGGGTGTGGAGTAGTGACAGGACTAGTGGGAATGGGCAGATTTAAATTATACGTCAGGAAGAAGTTCTTCACCATAAGGCTGGTGAGACCCTGAAACAGGTTGCCCAGGGAGGTGGTGGAAACCTCATCTTGGAAGTTTTTAAGGCCAGGCTGAATGTAGCTCTGGGCAACCTGATGTAAAGTGTCTCTGCCCATGGTAGGGGGGTTGGAACTAGATGATACTTGAGGTCCCTTCCAACCATGGCAGTTCTGTGATTCTGTCTTGTCTCCACATTCCTAGCAAAATACCCTGGTCATGCTGCCTCTCAACCTTCCTTAGTAGGAGGTGTCAAAGTTGCTCACTTGCTGTCTTTCTTTGATGATGGAGTCTGAAAGGGTCTCATTGTTCTGGCAAAGGACGCCGTAATAGCACTATTGGGTCCTGAAGGAACACATTAAATTTCAGGAAAAAAAATAATAATACATTAAGATCAGGAGCTCTGAAACTCTTAATCCATCTCTTGAATTGTGCCTTGAAGCCAACAGTAGCCACTAGAGAGTGCAGAGCATCTTTGCTTGTAGAGTCTTTGGTGTTTTCATCCAAAAGAGGGATCAGTTATCAGCTTCTTACAGAACGGACCTTCAGGCTTGCCACTCTTCCCCTGTGCCAAGACATGGCTGTTGATGAAGGCTGATCCTGAAGTGCCCCAAAGCTATAACGATCTTGTGATCCCTCACTGGGACCTCTCTTGTCCTGCATCCACTGCTACATCAAAGAGACACTTAAGCAAAACAGGACCACTGCATTCTTCAGCCTTGTGCTATTTAAAGAAGTAAGCTACAGTTACATTTGTATATTGCAGTGACTTTGGTCACAACTGAACCATTGCTGGAGAAATGAACTGAATGCTGGTTTTTAGAGGCGAGAATGCAGCTCAGATTGGGAGGAGACTGGTAGAACTTTTTTTATAGCCTTGTAAAATTAAACTTTGTATGGAGTTCATCATTAAATGTTAGACTGATAACAGTTTTGGTGTGTTTTTTTTTTTTTAAATCTACTGGCATGTATTCTTTGTTTTATTTGTTTGTTTTGTTTTTTTTTTTTTTTTAAAGTAGCCAAGGAAACAGTTATAAAATCAACTGTTACTCATGCTTTGTAAGTGTTTTCAGATTTGTATTTCTTTTTAAAATGTATTTGTCACTTAATTTAAAGGACTATGTTAAGACGCTAGCAAGAGGAATGAATTGACATAAGGGAACCTGTAATATACTTATTAATCTCTTAGTCTATAGTGCCTGTTTTGAAATGTATGAAGATACCTGCATAGGCTATGATGGCTTGTCAAAAGAGCTAGGCTGGAAGAAACAGGAAGCCTATCAAATTGGCAGGCTTAGGCTAATTCACACGTCAAATAGCTTTTTCAAATCATTTTTAAGTAACCTGAACATCTGTTGGTAAATTGTGTGCTTCTCTCTCTCCAGTGGTGCAAGCTCTTCTTTAGGTTTCTTTTTCTGTCTTTGAGTGAGAGCTAAATTTTCTGTAACATTTTATATTTCTAACTTCTTAGAGATGGAGTTTCTGTTGCCGTGGATGCTAGGCAAGCCAGTCCTAGTCATGATGTACATCTGATGGTGCCCTGGGAGTGCAGGTGAAGCCATGCAGTTCTATTCCTGAGGAGCTGTCCCTTGAAGCAGAAGTGGAGAAGCCCTTGCTCAGACAACCCTAAGTTAAAATCCTTACAGGCCAGAGAAGATGTCCACTAGGAAGGCATTTCATTTGTGCCTCCAAGCCTCTGTTCTTGTAGTGATCAGACGGGTAGGGAAAAGGAGGCTGGGAAGCCGTCCATGGCATTTGGGACTAGCAGCCAGCAGTGTCCTCACCTGAGAATAGATGAACCCATAAGGAAAGGCCCCTCCAAGAGTTGAAGACATCACAGCTTGTGCTATATATCACTTTATTTTGAAGAAAGAGTACTGAAGCTCAAGGGAAGAAAAAAATGCTTGGCTTAATAGGTATTTGCCATACAGGCTGATTTAATTTTTTTTTTTTTAAAAGGCAACTCTTTGGCTTTGTGTAAGGATGGTGTTCTTGTTTATTCACTGCCAAATGCGGGATAAGGATATTAGAGAAGTACACAGTAGGTGGATGTAATGAGCTGGTGGCAAGGATAATAAAGGGAGGAGGGTAAAACCTTAAGGATTAGTTCCCCTGACTAAGTTGGTAGTCATAACACAAGCACACAACAAAGGGAAGAAATGCTCCGCCTGTGACTAGCACTTCTTCAGGGCGTAGTAACATCCAGTGTGGAAGCAGATGGGATCCAGGATGTTGGTACTGTTCAGAAGTGTCAGTTCTGAACTCAGAATCAGAAATTACTTCTTTTTGATATCTATGTGTGCTTTTATTGTCTGTTAAAAGTAGAGGAAAATGGGCAAGTATTGGCAGGGGGGAAAGAAAAAAATTAGTATGGACAATGCTTTCTTCTGTGTTCAGAAACAGTGAATAAAATCAGATGAATGATGGCCTTGTTTTTTATGTCAGCTACATGGGGGTTCTGGCTGGTGTACAATATGAACAGCTGTCAGCCAGTACTGTGATACAGATTGGTACTTTGAAATCTCTGGCTGAGATTTCTCTGAAGGAAATTGCGATTTTATTTTATTTTTATCTTTTTTTTTGGGTACCTACTGGATGTGCTTTAACTGAGCCTACATACAGCTAAATGTACTTTGTACTGCCTGAAAATTTGGCTCTTCAGGTATAGAATCATAGAATTGTCAGCGCTGGAAGGGACCTTAAGGACCCTTCTGCTGCAATCTCCATCGGCAGGGACATCTCACACTACATCAGGTTGTTCAGAGCCACATCCGGGCTGACCTTAAAAACCTCCAGGGATGGGACTTACGCTACCTCCCTGGGCAGTCTGTTCCAATGTCTCACCCTCATGGTGGAGAACGTCTTCCTAACATCCAATCTGAATCTACCCATTTCCAGTTTTGCTCCATTCACCCTGGTCCTATCACTACCTGACATCCTAAAAAGTCCCTCACCAGCTTTGCTGTAGGCCCCGTCCAGATACTGGAAGGCCAAAAGGCTTCTCTCCAGGCTGAACAACCT
>VWYK01106455.1:926-11248 GCA_013399775.1 Semnornis frantzii | reverse complement strand
CTCTCCCCCCCCCCCCCCCTTTTTTTTCCACTTCTGTTTTAAAAGAAACCTAAACATAGTATCAAAAATTTAACAGTTTGCTATTCTTGAAAAGCCTATTAGGCTGTGCTTTAGTCACTCAGCCGTTTCTTACTTAGCTGCAACACAGGGAAAAGATGCTCAGTTCACAGCTTGACTCCTCACTACTTGCAAGAAGCCCACATGAGTATTTTTTGCCTTTGTTTCATTAGTAATAGCACCAGGCAAGAGACGAGGTGGTTGTCAGAAGCTCAAGGAGAGAGCCTTCCTGTGAGCTGCTCATGGTACAGCTCTGCTCTAACTGGGAAAGCAGGAGACAAAAGAGAAAGATCAAGAAAATAGCAGAGGCCAATTAGTCAACGCAACCTGTCAGAGCTGCGCGGGCATTGGGAACCAAGAAGTTGTCTCACTGCACATCAAGCCACAGAAACAAGAAAAATAAAAATAAAAATAGATCTGGGCAAAAAGTGAAACCTAAATGGCATTTCTCGCATACAGAGAATTCTGTATAATACTGAAAAAAAACTAATATATCAAAAGAGAAGTGATAGCCACCACATCAGAATCTGATAAAAACCCTGAAAGTGATGCTGGGGTTACCTGGAATATGAAAAAGGCAACTAAGAAAACGAGGTATTTGGGAAAATATCAGTGACAGCACTGATGTATTGGTCCAGCTTTCCTGCATAGCTATCTTATCACTTTGCTCTATCTGCCAAAACAAGCTGAAAAAGAAGTGCACTAAATGTGAAATGTGGCTGTGGCAAATCCCTGTACCTGATACCTTCTCACAGCAAACTTGCCTAAAGTAGGGGAGGAAAACATTTTGAGACAGGGGAAAAATACAGCAGGAGGTGGTGGTTGCTAAACAATACTTTAAAATAGAATAAATATAACTGTGTGTTTATGGATAGGAGCAGAAAGAAGAAAAACCCCAAACTAAACTCAGAATCAATACTCCAGATCCAGCATTACAATAAATCCACCCCACCTGGAGTACTGTGTGCAGTTCTGGAGCCCCCAGCACAGGAAGGACATGGAACTGTTGAGCGGGTCCAGAGGAGGCCACGAAGACGATCAGAGGGCTGCAGCAGCTCTGCTATGAGGGCAGGCTACAAGAGTTGAGGCTTTGCAGCCTGGAGAAGAGAAGGTTTCGAGGAGACCTTATAGTAGCCTTCCAATATCTGAAGGGGGCCTACAGGAAGGCTGGGGAGGAACTATTTACAAGGTCTTGTAATGACAAGAAAAGGGGCAATGGTTTTAAACTGGCAGAGGGAAGATTTAGACTGGATGTTAGGAGGAAGTTCTTTCCAGTGAGAGTGGCGAGGCACTGGTACAGGTTGCCCAGGGAGGTTGTGGCTGCTCCCTGGAGCACCTGGAGGTGTTCAAGGCCAGGTTGGACAAGGCCTTGAGTGACCTGTGCTAGTGGGAGGTGTCCCTGCCTATGGCAGGGGGTTGGAACTGAATGATCCTTGAGGTCCCTTCCAACCTTACCATTCTATGATTCTAAAGTTAGGGTAAAAATACATACTCGGGTATTTAAGAACTCTGACAGAGAAGACTTTAGACTTCTACATGTAGCAAACAATAAAGAAAAGTTGGCTTATTTGCCTCACTTTAATATAACCCACCGAGGGCAGAAAACCCGAAACTTTCATTTCTATGAAACAGTTCTTTGAAGAGAATTAATTTCAAGAGGAAAAAAAAATATTCATTAAAAATTTAAGGAACAAATAATGGCTTCTAGTGACACTAGAAAAACTGGTGATTCTCTTCGCAGTGATGTCTTGATGAAGCTTCCTTCTTTTTCTCTCCCCAGTCAGATCAAAAGTTGGTTTTCTCTGAAAAGTTATTAAAACTTACTGAGCTTAAACTATCCTTCCTTGATCTATTTACAAAGCCAGTTGTAAGCCTGCTTTAGCAGCATGAAACGACAGTTTGCTGTTGTAATAGAGCAAGGGCAAATGACTGAGAAGGCACAACGCTCTTCTCACTTTATTCACCTGATTCTCATCTCCAAAGTAACAAATAAAGTGGCACTGTGGATGGATGATAAACACTGAAGCTAAGCTCATTTCTTTGGAAGTTATTTTAAAAGACAGTGTGAATGTAGAACATAGAAACATCAGCTAAAAGTAAAACTCATCATAAAATGCTCCCTTTAGTCTGAAGAAGAAGAGGCTGAAGGGAGACCTCATTGATATTTATAACTCACTCAAAAGAGGTTGGAATGATACAGGGGTCGATCTCTCCTCCCTAATATCAGGTGACAGAATAAGAGGAAATGGCCTGAAATTGTACCAGGAAGGGTTAGGTTGGAGATTGGGAAAATTTTCTTTGCTGCAGGAGTGTCCGGGCATCAGAACAGGTTGCCCAGGGAGGTGTTGGTATTCGAGAAACCTGTCGCCATGGCGCTTTGGGACATGGTTTAATGGCCATGGTGGTGTTGTGTTGACAGTTGGACTGGATGATCTTGGAGGTCTCTTCCAACAAAAACTATTCTATGAGTCTATGATTCCCCTTCCTATATATTCCCTATTCCAAATCAATACATGTTCCCCAAGGTGACATTCTCCAGTTTTGCTCCATGGAAAATAAAAATTGATTAGGGACTGACTCTGAGATCTTCCAAATTTAGCATAAGATAGGAAAATATACTCTAAGTATTTTCATTTATTCAATAACACTTGCAGGTGATGGGGGAGTGGAAATTATTTTAAAGCTGGGAGAAAGAAAAAAAACCCAAACACTTCAAAAACTTGAAGCTGTTGTTCAAGTCCTGCTAAATTAATTATGTGATAGTAACCAAATTTTTATACCATTTATGTGGCACTTCAGTGATTAAAAAGTTAGCCTTTTAGGGCCCTAAACATCTTGAAAAATATGCTATAGTATTTCACAGAAGGATGGACTAAGGTAGTTAAAAGAGAAAGTGCATCTTACATCCATGGTTGTCTCTGAAATTAATTTAAACATCAAATAGATGCAAAACCCCATGCACATACATATTTAAACCACTCTTTCAAAATACCAGGACATCTGTCTTGTAGGAGTTATTGCTCTTGGTGAAAATACTCACAGCAGAACAGGCACTTCTGATAATTAGTTGTGTCAAAACAAGCCTATGTATTACAAACAAGAGAAAATAAAATCCCCTTTTATTTCTGTCTTCTACATTTTGGGTCGATTTTTTGTTCCCAAACAACAAAACATTCCCGTGGTGGCATGCTGTAAAGCTGAAATCTCTCCTGTGACTTTCAATCATAGTATTGCAAACGCATTAATAGTGTTATTTCTGACTAAAAAAAACACAAAACAAAAAACCAACTATGTTAAGTACAGAAACATAAAAATTGTATCAATCACGACTAATATAAAACTAAAAGACACAAGCAGGCTACGAGCGTGCAGTGGAAGTGCTCCCACCCATGATTAACAGAGTGTAAATTAGTATTCTCACATGGTGCTTCATTGCACACTTGCAAGAAATAATACCAAATAATTCAATAAAGCAGTAATTAAAAACCTGCCTCAATTCTCCTGGCACTGTGGCAGTCATGACCCAGAACCTCACAGCTGAGCACAGAGAACTCAGCTGCCTATGCTGCGCTGCAAAGAAACCATCCACCCACCACTACTCCTGCTGCTTCATAGGGGATCCAATTACTGATAGCATTCTGACACCAGAGATTAGCTGATTGCCAGTTCAGTGTGCTTACAAAAAATCTCGTGTGTCACAGGAGGCTCTTTACTTGTTTCTGTAAGACAAACAGTATTTTTTCTAAATCTATTAAAAACCCACTAGAATATTTTCTCTCCCACAATTCCCCCTTTAAAACTGCTGTAGAACTAATGTGTGGTGACAGTGGATGCAAAAATCCACTTTTACTCTTACTTAAGACACAAGAGATGAAGGGGCAACATATGCCACCAGTTTAGTACTCTGAAAGACCATGGATCTACTTGAAGTCTGAGATCACAACTGACATTCTTCCTCATTAAAAAAAAAAATACTGATTGATAGACCCTTGCATCGATCTTTTCTCCAAATCTAAGAGCACACTGGAGCAAGGCTCTGTGAAAAACAATGGTTTGATTTCTGTCAGAAAGTGCTTTTCTAAACTCCGGGGCTGTAAACAAAATTAATTAGGAGTGCATCGTATCAGCCAGTTAAATTGTTGCCACACTATGAAAATACATCAATGGGGCTCCGACGTTATTTCCTCATTCCAGTTGTTGAGCTAAAACAAAAGAAGAAATGGAAAGAAACTGTAGGTAGGGCAAATCAGTATCTAAGCATAAAAGGTCAGATGCTAAGAAAAACTGGGAAGAAAGACAACAATGAACAAGAAATATTTCTATTTTCTGACTGCCAACACTGGTATTCTTACGGGCAGACATTCTAATGACTCTGCTGATTATTCAAGTGTCTAGACTGTATCTACATGTGAGACACCAAGAAAACCCTCTTTAATGCTCTGTTGAACTCAACCACTCATTCTAGAAAACAATGTCTTCATCAGCTGCAACCAGACATATTATATTCCTGTGAATACTGCAGGATTTTACTGTAAATAATACTTGCTCTAGAGACTAAAACTTCAGACTACTGTGGGAAATGAAGTAGTGCTCTGTAGTCTCAGAATAAAAAGGACTTCATTTGCTTATATTCCTACAGCAAAAAAAACCCCAAAACAACCCAAACGCCAAACAACTCAGAAGGACATTTTGCAACTCCCATTTTAATTAATTTCAACAAACCTCCCTTAAATATAAAGGGAACTTAAGGCATCAATTTCTGAGGTGCCATACATTTCTATGGTCCCATTTTGCTCAATGACAATATGCAGATTTTGTTTCAAATGATTGGAAAGACACTTCCATCGCAGAGGGTTTGACTGGAGGTTAGGAAAAAAAGCCTTTCCTGCAAGAGTGGTCAGACACTGCAACAGGCTGCCCAGGAAGGTGGTGGAGTCACTGTCCCTGAAGGTGTTCAAAAAACCACATAGACATGACACTTGGAGATGTGGTTCAGTGGCCATGATGCTGTTAATCAATGGTAGGACCTGATGATCTTAGAGGTCTTTTCCAACCTAACCAATTCTAGGATTCTATGATACTACCAAATAGTAAAAACCCAGGGCTTAAATAATATTAAATGGTGAAGCTGCTTTTTCACAAGTCAAATCCAAGTCTTTTTTGGATTTGAATGTTCTCTTATCCCTTTCTGGGGAACAAAAGGCATGGAAACTTGCTGGTGAGAGGTATACTAAATCTTTCTCTTATGCCTTAACAAGAGCAGAATAAGGCATGCAATCACCAAAACAATTTAGGGTAAAGAAGTTGCTTCGACTCGGTTTCTAACCTCACAGGGTCACAAGCACATCATAAAAACAGAGCTGTGCCAGGTAGGGAAAGTAGGGATGTGAGAAGCCATTTCACCACACCCTTGTTCCCAGCTAGGATCACTAACCTGCCTCTGACAGACGTATGCCTAACTCATTCCCAAAATCTCCGAGAGATGCCTCTGCATCTCCAATCAGTCAGCTGCTGTCCTTCACCAGCCTTATGTTTTCAAACATCTCCCTAATGTCTGATTTAAATCTTCCTCACTACAATTTAAGTGCATTAATATTCTTCCCCTGTTCCCCACAGGCAAAGAGCACACTTTGTTACTTTCCTCTTTGCAGCAATCTTCCAGGTATTTGTATCTTATTCTTAAATCTTCAACAAACTAAGTCTTTCAAATAGTGAGGTTTTTTTGTAGTGAAAGTTTTCTAGAATGTTGATCTTCCTGGTTGATTTTCTTTAGGCTGGCATGGAATTCAAGGACCAAATAAAGTATGATGCACAACTGTAAATGCATTGTCAACTTCCAAAGAGTTACCCTCTTCACTTCTAGCATACACAAATGGCACTTGTTTGCTGCGCTTGACACTCGCTGAGTGCTGGTGGTTTTAAATTCAAATTGTTGTCAGCAGTTTTTACTAATAAAACCATCACACAGGCAATAAAAACAAATATCCAGCTTAAAATCACTAGAACAGAACAAGCCCAAGTGAAAACCTCACAGTTTGTCACTGTTTTGTGCTGCAACTAATCCTCACATCATTACATCCTCTGTGCTTATTGTTTCTAAAGTGTACTGTCTCGTCAGTTAAGTGTGGCAGCTTTAGAGTTAACACTCTAGCTTTATTTGAAATTTTCAGTAAAGAACTGTGTTGGATACAGAAGGACAGGTCATGAAGATGCTCAGAGGGCTGTGAGAGTTGGGGCTCTCTGGAGAAGAGAAGGCTTCCAGGAGACCTTAGAGCGGCCTTATAGTATCTGAAGGGAGCCTACCGAAAGGCTGGGGAGACACTATTTACAAGGTCTTGTAATGACAGGATAAGGAGTAGTGGAGATTAAAACTGGTCATTAGGAAGAAGTTCTTTGTAGTGAGGGTGGTGAGACACTGGTACAGGTTGCCCAGGGAGGTTGTGGCTGCTCCCTCCCTGGAGATGTTCAAGGCCAGGTTGGATGAGGTCTTGAGTGACCTGTTCTAGTGGGAGGTGCCCCTGCCTATGACAAGGGGTTGGAACTGGATGATCCTTGAGGTCCCTTCCAACAGAAACCATTCTATGATTCCATGAAAACAATAGATAAGTCTGTACCATTAATTCATTTGATGGTTAGGAGTCTGGTGCTGTACAAGCTATTTCCCCTCTTCTTGCTCTTGCCTCTCCTCTGCCCTGACTCACTTCTGCACTAACCTTGGCTGAGTAGGTGACAGTTGAGGTCTTTCTGGTTTTCTCTCTGGGGGGAGAAGAAAGTGGTGGCTGTCAGCCCCTTCTGGGCTTTGTCCAGGAAGGGATTTCTGTGTTATTTCTAAATTGTAAAGAATTGTAAATATTTGTAAATATACTTTTCTACGTATGCATAGTATTATGCACTGTTAGATTTTATCTTGCCCTAAATATACATCTTTTATTTCCGAGCCTTCTGAGCTAGTCTGCTGCTTTTCTTTTGGGCGTAATTCTCAGCCCCTCTGTGATGGTTTGGAGGAGGCCTAGATTCCCTTAAGAAAAATACAGAGACCAAATCCCGTCCCAGGATACTGTAATATTGTTATTCTATTCTGTCTTCCAGTACCACAGCTTATAAGGCAGTGCCTGGTTGACAGTGCTCTCTTCTATTCCCCTCCCTGCCTTTCCTTCCTTCCCTCCTTCTCTCTGGGCAGAGTGTATCCCTCCTTAGCTCATGGCCTCTGTGGGGCAGATGGTTTCAAGCTGGCAGGGAACTTTGAGCTGTGTCGTGCAGCCTGCTGAGTCTTGTAAGCCTAAGCTGCGGAGTGCAGTTCTGGCCTGCTGGGGGTGGAAGAGGGGGAAAATTCTAGAAGGTTTTAGACTGATAGGCTTGGTCTAGCTTGTGAATGTATCCATTCTACCTGCCTGCCTTTTGCATATATGCACCTATGAATAGAACCTCTCTTTAAACTTCTAATCGGTGTGCAGTATCTTCATTCTTTCTCTTCAAAAGGAGTGAGACTCATTTCTACCCTCCAGCCCTGGGTAGTTTGTGGCCCTAAACTGGGACACTACCACACTAAGTAGACTGGCAGACATTCCACACACACACCCATTCTCAACTGTTATTCCAAAAGGAGGAGGCACAAAACACTGTGTTCATACACCTGAAAAAAAGTTACTTTCATTAAGCATTAAATACAAGGCAGTGCAATATGAAGATAAACTGATTCCTTTGGAAAGAGGTGAGAGTGAGCTGCGAACAACAGGGATCAGAGATTCCCTTGCTCCTCATATCTCACACGGGTTAGATGCCACTTGGTTCTTGTTAAATGTTGCCAAATGAACTTGCTAGCCAGTGTGGAGCACTGATTCTAAATCATCAAACATTACATGTTAAGCATAGGTGATTCCTCATTAAGTGTCAAATTTAAGTGACATCATTGAATGATGTCATGCATCATTAATGAAACAATGAGACTCATTACACACCCTTCAGCAATTCAAAGTCTATCGCTAGTAATTAGCAGCAGTGATTTCTTTTCACTGAAGCAATACTACAATACTAATATTCTCATTCACAACAAGTCAGAGGACAGGAGGAAATGGCCTCAAATCGTGCCAAGGGAGGTTCAGGTTGGATATTAGGAGAAAATTCTTCACAGAAAGGGTTATCAGGAACTGGAACAGACTGCCCAGGGCAGTGGTAGGGTCACCATCCCTGTAGGCATTTAAAACACACATGTGGTCCTTAGGGATGTGATTTAGTAGTGACTATTAGCAGTAGTGGTGGTGTTATGAGCTCAAAATGAGAAGCTGGAATTAATGATCTCAAAGGTCTCCTCCAATCTAAACAGTTCTACAATTCTATGATTTTGTGAACAGATTTTGATGTTTGCCCTAAATATTTTACCATATCACATTGTCAGCGCTTCAGCACTAGCAATGTGTCAGTGTGCTCTTGCAGCCCAGAAAGCCAGCCAGATCCTGGGCTGCAGCAAGAGAAGTGTGGTCAGCGAGGCAAGGGAAGTGATCCTCCCTCTCTACTCTGGACTGGTGAGATCCAACCTGGAGTCAGAGGGCTGGAGCTGCTCTGCTCTGAGGAGAGACTGAGGGAGTTGGGGCTGTTCAGTCTGGAGAGGAGAAGGCTCCCAGATGACCTTATTGTGGCCTTGCAGTGTCTTAATGGGGTCTACAAGAAAGCTGGGGAAGGACTTATTAGGCTGTCAGGTAGTGATAGGACTGAGGGAAATGGAGCATAGTTAGAAATGGTTAGATTCAGATTGGATGTTAGAAGGAAGTTCTTTAGCGTGAGGGTGGTGAGAGCCTGGAAAGGGTTGCTTGGGAAGGTGGTGGAAGCCTCATCTCTGGAGGTGTTTAAGGCCAGGTTGGATGAGGCTCCAGACACCCTGATCTAATATGAGGTATCCCTGCCCATGGCACAGGCATGGAACTAGATGACTCTTGAGGTCCCTTCCAATTCTGACTGATTCTGTGATCATTGCGCACTGTTCCTTACCAGTCAAGGCTGCTCAGGAAGCCTGAGCAGATGAACTAAAAAACAGAAGTGCAGGTTTTGCCGCTCTGTGGCACTAAACACTTCCAATCGTTTATTATCCGTAGAGTTGCTATTTGCATTTTGTACTCTAGACTTGAAAGAGTTGCCTGTGGGCAACAAAGGAAATGCAAAACTCATTGGGAGAAAATAACTAAAATAAACCCGTTTCCTATGGGACAATTCAAAGTCTCACCTCATCATCCTGAGACATCAGGGATTCTGTGTTGTCTCTTTTTTTATTAATAATGCAGCAATAGCCTTTCAACCACTCCTTCTGAAGAGGAGTTTTTGCTTTGGAGGTGATGGGAGTTGTGATTACCTCACTCATCTGGAGTCAAAGGCTAAAAGCTGATAGAGGTTCTCACTATTAACTACTCTATAATTTGGCACCCAGAGAAGGGGTAATGGGTTTTTATCTGCTCAATAGGGAATTTCTTCTCACTCTCCACCCCCAAAGTCATTACCTGCACAATAAGAAAGAAAACAGAAATTCATAACGAACTATTGTGAGCCTGCTGCTTAAGCTACACCTCGAAATTGTTTTCTGGGACAGAAAACAGAAGAAAACTACAATCCACAACATGAGAAGGAAATTAAACAAATGGGGTTTGCGTTTTCTGAAAGCAGAGAAGCATTTTAGAGTCCAGATAAAACAGTTTCTGCTGTTCTCAGTACTGTTTTCCTTGGTGGAAAAATATTAAATATTCTTTTTTTTTTTTTTTCTTCTCCTCTTTAGAAAGCATTTGAATAAAAGAGTGTCATCCAAAAATAATGAGTCTATATAAAGTTGAAGGAAGTTTTCTGTCTTGTGTGCTCAACGGGGGAAGCAATACAGAAATATTGTGCAATTAACTTGGAAGAGCATTTACACTTCTGCTTGGAAAGCATATTGCCAGTGAGAAAAGAAATTGTGCATTTAGTGTAATATTCAGTTCAAAACATGCACAACTTCCTCATTTTTCTAGACTTGGCAGATTAATAGAAAATAATTTGAAGGATTTGTGTATCAAAGAACACAGAAAATGGTCAAAAGTTGTATTTTTAATTGGGTCTTGATTGTAAAATGTATTGTGCTACCATTTTAAAACTAAGATACCAAAAGCTAGATATCATTGTTTCAAACAGCACCTCTCTGCTGTTTTGATCTTAGCAGTCTAATTTTTAATCAATGTTATATTTCTTAAAGCATGAGAAACATTTCCCCCTCTCCCCCCACTTTTTTTTTTTTTTTCCTACTTTGG
>VWYK01106454.1:7221-19558 GCA_013399775.1 Semnornis frantzii | reverse complement strand
CCCCCCTCCCTCCCATGTTCTGTGACTTTGTGATTCCAGTTCTCTAACCCACAGCCTCCCTAAGCTCAAACTCCCACGGGAAAAGTGCTGGCAGTGCTCTGTCCCTGTGTTGGCAACGGAAGCCACCAGGCTGGTGTTAGCAGAGCAGTGCCCTGCCTCACGCCCCCTGCAGCCCCCCGGGTGCCGCGTTTGTGATGATTCCTCACCCATCCGAGCGCAGCCGTTTGCTGAAGCACTCAAGTGAGAGCTGCCCAGGGGAGATCCGACAGCGGAAAATTGCTAATTTAGACAAAACCAATCAAGAGCCTCTTCAGGGAGCAGCCCAGCCTGCCGTGGCTGATGGAGCCCAGGCTGGGGCTCAGAGGAGGGGGGGAATAGCGGCACCCAGCTCCGCTCTGCCGCTGGGAGCAGGGTTTCAGCACCAAAGCATCATCGCTGCTCTCCGGCCCTTTGGGCTCTCCCAAGTGCTCCCAGCTCGGAGTTGTTTGCAAGGGGCTTGAAGTGCTGGAGAAGGGCAAGGAGGGTGGTGAGAGGTCTTCAATTACAAGTCCTGTGAGGAACAGCTGAGGAAACTGAGGTTGTTCAGCCTGGAGAAGAGGAGGCTGAAGGGAGACCTCACTGCTGCTTAACAACTCCCTGAACAGAGGTTGGAGTGAGGGTGGGGGTTGGTCTCTTCTCCCCATGGAACAAGTGACAGGATGAAAGTGGCCTCAAGTTGCACCAGGGGAGGTTTAGGTTGGAGGTGAAGAACAACCATGATGCCCCCACAAAAGGTCATCAGGCACTGGCACAGGCTGCCCAGGGAGGTGGTGGAGTCATCATTCATGGAGGTGTTTAAAAGCTGTGGGGATGAGGAGCTTAGGGCTGTACGTTGTGTACAGAGAGGTGTTGGTTGGACTCAATGATCTGGAGGTCTTTCCCAGCCAGGTGATTCCATGACTCTATAATTCCATGATTCTATGATCTGTATCCCAGAGGAGCATGGGGAAGAGAAATTCAAAAGCAAAGGGGCTGTGCACACCAGGCTCAGAGGGAGCTGAGGTGAGCCCTGCTGCCTGCAGCTGTTATCAGTGTCTGCCTGCACTTCTTTACAGCTCATTCCTGGCCGTGGGTTTGGGGTTTTGGTTTTGGTTTGGGTTTTTTTTGTTGGTTTTTTGGGGTTGTTTCATTTTTCTTGTCATTGGATGGGTTTGTATCATGATTAAAACCATCCCTGCAGCAGCCCTCAGCTTCCCAGCCTGTGTGGGGTGGTGCCTGCAGATGTTTGTCCAAGGCTATTTGTGAGCATTCCCAGCCCGGACGCCCCCGGGGCTGCAGCTGGGGCTGGAGAGGGAGAAATTTGCTGCATCTCAGTGTCCAAAAGCTGGAGCTGGGCTGTGGAACTGGTAGGATATCGAGGGCTGTGAGTACCTCCAGACCCATGGGAGCTGGGATGGGGATGGGGGCTGAGCTCCTTCTGTGCCCTACTGCACTTTCAGGGGAGGATTGGTGGCTGATACAGCCTGGTCAGGCTGGATGTGTCCCTGCTCCAGCTCCTGGCATGGGATGGTCCTGAGGCAGCAGGAGTTGGTGATGCTGGCACTGGATATGCTGCTGGGGGGCATATGGGTTTGCTCCCCGGGTGCCATCATGCCCTGGGGCTGCGAATGGGCAGAGCAGGGCTCTACCAGCTCCTGGCAGTGGCACGGACAGAGGTTAAACCATTCAGCCCCTTCACAGGTCGAGTAACACAGCCAGAGGCAGGGGAGGACAGGGACATTTGTCCATCTGCTTCCCGGACCTGAGGCAGAGGAACAGGGAGCTCATTCCCAGGGGATTCACGTGGCAGTGATTCGGGCAGCTCCATGGGTACCATGGTGTGTGAGGAGACCCTGACATCAGGGTGCTGGCAGCACTGTGTGCCAGCTGAGCGGCAGACTCGGGAGCCAAGGGAGCCAAGAGCTGCAGCTGGGTTGTAAACACGCGGGGATAGAGTTACAGCCATTGATGTTCCTTGGAAAAGCTGCTGGGAGGGAGAGCTCCAAGACCCCTCAGCTGAGAGATCTCATCCTGCCCCAGCTCCTGCAGTGGGGAGGGGATGGTCAAACCTCCTGCCTCCACGGGCAGCCCGAAGGGAGCAGCCCGAAGGGAGCAGCCCCTGCCCTGCTCCACTGCCCTGCTCCTCGGGGGCAAAAGGTGGTGGGGCTCAGCCCCCTGGCACTGAACGCTGCCAGCCGCCCCGAGGACAGGGGAGAGGGAAGCTTCCCCTTGGCTTGACTGGATGCAGAGGGAGCANGTAGCGCTGGGGGTCCTTGGTGCCGAGGGAGCATTTTGGGGTGCCCAGGTGCTGCCCGTGGAACGCCCTTTGCACCGCTGTCCATCTGGGCTGCCGTGCCACCGTGCCGCTGAAGGGCCTTTGCGAGGGCACAAAAGATGCTTTGCCCTGCTCGTCCCGCGGCCCCACGGTGCCGACGGGGTTAAGGCTGGCGGCAGCTGCCGTGGCTGGCTGTTAATGATTGATACCGACCGTGGTCTCCGTGGGTTTGGGAGGAAATCATCAACTCCTGCGGCTGCAGGAGAGCCACCAGCTCGGCAGGCAGCGTGGACAGAGGGGACAAGGGGCGGTGGCACCGGTAAGTGCATGTCGTGCGTGCGCCCTTGTGTGCGGCGTGGGCACCGAGCCTGCCCGTGGCACACGTGGGCTATTGTTTGTGGCTGGTGGCCGGGATCAGACAGGGACCTGAGGGTGGCCTGCGTGAGGATGGGCGCGGCTGGAAGCCTGGCAGGGATGACAGCGCAGAGCCTGGCACGGCCAGGGGCTTGGTGTAATTATCCCGTGCCGTGGGTTAAGCAGGTGCCGAGGATTTGTCCCAGCAGGACTTCCCCTGTGCTGCTGCCATAATCCCAGCTGCTGACCTGAGCTGGCTGGGGAGGGTTGGGGCTGGGTTTGTTGTGATGCCTGGTGGCAGCGATTGCCCAGGACAGGGACTGCTGCCCGCTGGAAGTGGTTTCTTAAGGAGCTTAGTGAGAGGTTTAAACCCTCCAGGTCTTGGGCTGGCTTGTGGCTTGGAAGCTCTGTTAGTGGATCACCTTTGGCGGAGGTGTAACAGCTGCCCTGTCACCTCCATACCTCTCAGATGGGTTTTGGTGGAGGTGCCAAGCTCAGCCACCAGCTGTGGCCCTGCTGACCTGTGCCCCTGTGGCTCCAGCCCCGGAGTGAGGAAGGCAGAAGGTCTCCAACCTCACAGGAGCTCCGGGTTTGTAGGAGGCTGTGGAGCATGGGAGGAGAAGCTGGAGGATTGAATCCTGATCCGATAAATGCTCTTGATGGCTTCTGTCTGCTCACCCACGCTGGTGCCCTGGGCATCTGGGTGTGCTGCCAGCCTCCCCTCCCCGTGCACCCCTCAACTCTGAGACCCCCAGTCTGCTTTTGCCTCCGTCTGTGGCTCATTTTATCCCCACTGCCTCCCGAGGGAGCCGTTCTGGGGCCACCCCTCTGTTGGGGAGGATGCTTGGGCAGTGATGCCACAGAGCTGCCATGGAGCTGCCTGGTCCCATGTGGGCACGGTGGCTCGGGGACCCTGGTGGCCCCACGCTGATGGAGTTTGGAGTCTGCCCCCACGAAAGAATGACAGAGGGACGTGGTTAAAGCAGGGCCACGCACTCAGTGCTGTCACCTGCTCTGCCCTGGGTCCTGGGCCACCTCATCGCATGGCTGTGACAGTCCCCAGATGCCACCCCCCATGCACATAGGATGCTGCCCCTCGTCATGCACAAGGGATGTTGCCGCTCCTGGCCCGAGCTCTCCATCCCCCGCAGCAGCGAGTTCTGGCCGGACCACCCCTGCGAGCCGTGCCTGGGATGGAGCCGAGGTTACCAGGGAGATAAAACACAAACTCGCGGTGCTTTTTGTGCTCTTCCCCGACCCCAGCTGGAGCAGGAGCGGGGGACTCGCCCTCCCCGCCGATGCTGGCTGCCAGCAGCCGCTTTGTTCTCTGGAAATCCCCTGGCTTGCCCCTGCTCCCGGCTGTCCCACTCTGCAGGAGCTTCTCCCACTCTGCCTCTCCGCAAGACTGTCCTGGATGTCCCTGCTTGGGGCCACCACCGCTCCTGCTCCAGCCTGGCTGCGTGGTGACGTCGCAGGCAGGTTGTGGGTGCGTGGGAGCCAGCACCCACCCTTGCCAAAGGACTTTGTCCTGGCTTGGCAAGCCCTGAGCAGCAGCCACGCTGCTTCCCAGCTGGATCCAGCTCAGGCTTTGCTGCCTTCCCTCCCAGCACGGCTCCCATGGGGACTGGCAGGGTTGATGGTGAGCCGATGGAGGGTGTGTGCTGGTGGCAAAGCCTGGCCTGGCCGTGGTGCTCGCTGGCTCCAGCCTCTCATGCCAAACCCTCCCCTGGTGCGTGGGGCAAAACTCTCCGGGTGGAGGCTGCTCGCTTCAGGGAGAATCTTGCTGGCATTAGTGGATGGGTGGAGAGCTGAGGTTCTTCCTTCCCGGGCACTGTGGTGGCACCTGATGTGTCCAGTTCATCACAGGGGTGAGGTGGCAGAGGAGATGGGTGCTGGCACACTCCCTCTTAGGGCCAGCACAGCACAGATGAGGGCAGGAGGGAAAATCAACCTCTGCTTTTGCCTCCTTGAATCCATCTCTGAGCAGCTGAACTGGAGGGGGAATGCAGCATGTGGGCACTGTGGTGAGTGCCATGGGCACTGCTTGCTTGTGCCCCCATCTGGGTACAGGGAAGGGGGCACAGCGTGGGGAGGGCTGCATTGCCTCCTGGCTCCCAGCCTCGATGGCTGCAGCACTGGAAACACTTGCTCAGCTGGCCAGAGAGGCTGGATTAAGGCAGGGATGAGGTTATGGAGGAGAAGCCACTGTTGGGCTGCCACCCTGGCAATGGGCCAGAGGGAAAGCTCAGCTTGCAGCTCTGCACTGAGGTCAGGGCTGAGAGTGCCCACAAGCTGCTTGCTTTCTTCCCAGAGGCTTCATCTGGCTGCAAATCCAGCGGGCACTGGGATTGGCAGGGCTGCTGCTCAGCTCTGATGAGCCCAGGGTGGTGCCTGGGCAGGCATGGTGGGGTTCACAGAGTCATGGAGTGGTAGGAGTTGGAAGGGACCTCTGGAGAACATCGAGTCCAACCCCCCCCTGCCAAAGCAGGGTCACCAAAGGCAGGCCACACAGGAACACATCCAGATGGGTCTTAGAGAATCATAGAATCAGTGGTAAGGTTGGAAGGGACCTCAAGGATCATCCAGTTCCAACCTCCTGCCATAGGCAGGGACACCTCCCACTAGCACAGGTCACTCAAGGCCTCCTCCAACCTGGCCTTGAACACCTCCAGGGAGGGAGCAGCCACAACCTCCCTGGGCAACCTGTGCCAGCGTCTCACCACCCTCACTAAAGAACTTCCTCCTCACATCCACTTTCAACCTCCCCTCTGCCACTTCAAACCCATTGCCCCTTGGCCTGGCATTGCAAGACCCTGACTGGTCTTGCACCTCTCCATCCCACCTTTGCCTCCATCTCTCCCCCTCAAACCTTTTCTCCTTTTTCTGCCCTCTCCCAGGGCTGGCACAGAACTCTCACAAGCCCAGAGTGGCCAAACAGCATTTCCCACGGGGTTGTGACCCAAACTTTGGGCCACAGCCTGGCACATGATACCCCCATGGGCAGCTCAGCCCTGCCCAGGGTGTGGGGTTGCTCACAGGGCTCATTTTTCTTTATTTGTTTGCATTTTTTTTTTCCTGCTTGAGTCATTTAGAAGAATGGAACTGAAGTAACTGCAGCACAGGAGCAGCTCACTCAGCAGAGAGCCAGAGCTGGGGACAGTTTTGCATGGAGCCAAGCTGCTGGCACTCATCCCCTGGCTGCAGCCACTCCACCAGACTCACTTCTGCTGTGGCTGCAGAATTCTATTTAAATACCTTTTAATTTTTTTTCCTTTTTTTTTTTTCCTTATTGCATCTCAAGCATGTCCTGCACCAGCCCCACAGGGCAGAGCTGAGCCACCAAGTAGGGGTGCCCCAAGGAGGGTGGAGGGTCTGGTTTAATGGTGAATTTTAAGATCCTACCCTGGGGTCCCCCCACGAGATGAGACTCAGCAGTTTGCATTTGCTCATCTGAAGCTGGAGTTTCTCTGCCAGCCTCGTTGCAGGAGTGCTGGGTGAGGAGGTGACCTCAAATCCCTTCCCCATAGATGCTGAGAACTTCAGCTAGCTGGGAGAAGAATTTTCAAGGGCTGTGGTTGGAGGAGAGGGAGACTGAGGAGGAGAGGGAGAGGTGAAGGAAGGGCCAGAAAAACAGAGGAAGGAGGCCAGCGTGCAGGGCGTGTTTGGCTGGTGGCCACCTAAGCCCCTTGCTTGGGAAAGGCCTGGATGCTCCCCCTGAGAACAGGAGAAAGCCTCCAGATGAAGGAGTTTTGTTACTGCTTCAGAGCAGGAGGAGTGCAGGCAGCCTTGGCTCTCTGCCTCCTCATCCTCATCCTCCTGCCCGCCGTGGTGCCCATGATGCCAGAAGGCAGTGGCCATGATCATGACCCAGCTGAGCCCTTCCCAAGGAGCTGGGGTGATGGGGGTGGCAAGGTGGCTGCCAGGGGTGGTGTTCATGGCAAGGTGCCTGCCAGAGCTGAAATTTGGGTTGGGGTGTAAGAGGATGAGGAGGGTGAGTGGATACCCGTGGCACATGGCCAGCCTGGGAGCAGAGGTGATGCTGGTGTCAGAGGGCAGTCCTGCAGCTCCAGCACTGCACTCCAGATGGTGCAGCCAGCCTAGGGGGTAGTCAGGCTCCCCATAGTGCCCCCTTCCTCTGCCTGGCTGCTCTGCTCTGCATTCAGGGCTTGGCAGGCTCTGGAGCCTGGGCAGTGAGGCTAAGCCTCACCTCCTCCCCACCCCATAGCAGCCAGGAGGCCCAGTGCCATGGGAATGGTTTCATTAAGCTGATGTCTGGGAAGTTTTGGAGGGGACTGCATCCAACCACCTGAGCTGGATTTGCTGTCTGCTATTGGAGAGGATCCCCCACCCCTGCACCCTGCTCCAGCCCTCAGCAAGCTTTGTCCAGGCTCATCCAAGAAGGAGCTGTCCCCATGAGGAGGGATCCCAATGTTGGGAATCCTGCCCCACACCCAAGAAGGAGCTCTCCCCATGAGGAGGGATCCCAATGTTAGGAATCCTGCCCCACACCCAAGAAGGAGCTCTCCCCATGAGGAGGGATCCCAGTGCCAGAGCCCAGCAGCAGCATGGTTGGCATCACCCACTGGGGCTTTGCCCCATGCCAATGCATGCTGGGGGCTCACTGCTCCCCACACCCACAGAGCTGGCTGCAGGCACCCTGGGTGCACCAGCGTGGGCTGGTGCTGGGAAGTCACTCCCTGCTGTCCCCATTTCACCTGCTCCTTCCCAGCTGGGGTGGCTTTAACTCTCTCACAGCCTCAGTTGCAGCCAAGAACAGCTACAAAGCAGCCCCCTCCCCTCCCCAGCCCCTCCAGTCCTGCTTGCTGCTGCTCTGGCATGGCTGGGGTGCACCCAGTGTTGCTCCTGCTCATGCCACAGGGTGAGGCTGGGGGCATGGTTTGTGGGTTGCAAGAAAGTCTCTGTGTGCTGGGGAAGGGCAGGGGGGAGCCAGGAGGGTTGGCCTCCTGCTCTCAGCAAACTTCAGCCTTGGGGAGGGGGCTGAAAAGCAGCAGTGGGTGGAAGTTTTGTTTTTCAGCTGCAGTGTGGATTCTTTTCTCTTGCTCCTTGCCTTTGTGAACAAGGAAGAGCAAGCTTAGGGTTTTTCTCTGACCTTTCTCCCCCACTGTCCCTCCTGGGAGGTTGTGTGTGTGTGTGAGAGCCCCCACCCTTGGAGCTGCTGTTTGCAGCCCTGAAGTGTGGCTCAGTGGATCAGACCTGGAGGAGGCCATGGAGGGAGCTGTGTTCCTGCCCACCCCCAGATCCTAATGACTGTGAAATAGCCCAGCTGGTGCTGGGAGAGCTGCTCCTGCTCAGGGCTGGCCAGGCTGGGCTGGATGCTGGATTAAAAGCTCCCTGAAGAGCCCCTGAGCCCATTGTGGCCCCTCCTGCCCCTGAGCTGGGGTGACAAGGGACGAAACCCCCACACTGAGGGGGTCTGCCCCAGGCAGATCTTGTGACTCCCATCTCCAAGGTCCAACCCACCCAGGAGCCACCTTTCCTGCTCCTGCCATGCTGCCCCAAAAAGGGGCCACAGCTTCAGCTGGTAGCTCCCCTTCCTCTGTGGTAGCCATGGCACCAGGCAAGCATTGGCTCTGTGCCACAGCAGAGGGCTGGCACTGATCCATGGGCGGTTGGGGAACATTGACCCCCAGGTGCTTTGCTGCAGAGGGTGGCAGTGATGGAGGAGCAGGTGAGTTGCTGCTGTGGGGACATGGGGATGAGCTGTGCCAGTAGGTTTGCCAGTGGTGAGGATGCTGGCACAAGGCTGGTGCTGCCCGTGGGTGCTGTGGTGGGCAGGTTTCTCTATGCCTGTGCGTCTCAGCACGTGGCTGGTGGCTGGCAAGGAGAGCAGTGGCAGCTTTTCTGTGCCCAGAGAAGAGCTTCCAGCCTGAGATGCCCCAGAAGGGTGGATTTTGGTGTTTGGGAGCAGTAATCCCAGAATCCCAGCACGGTGGGCATGGGACCTCTGGAGATCATCCAGCCCAACCCTTCTGCCAGAGCAGGTTCACCTAGAGCAGGTCACACAGGGTGGCAGTGCCACTGTGTTGGCACATGTGCCCATGCTGGGGACATTTTCTTATCCCTGGCTGCTCCCAGTTGGCATCTTGGCAGGGACCACCTGTGCCAGCCGAGGAGCATCTCTGAGCTGGGTGCTGGTGCTGGACCCAGCTCAGCCCAGGCTGACCAACTGGCAGAGCTGTAACTTCAGGGCACTGAAGGGGGGAGGAGCAGGTGGATGATGCAATGGGCAGGAGAGGCTGAGCTTGAGCTGGGGAGGACAGGAGGATGGTGTCCTGAGGTGGTCCGGGGGTGCTGGTGGAGCTGGGACGTGATGTGCTGGAGGCCTCCTGGCTCTGTGTGTGCTCTGCTTCCTTCTTTGGAGGTTTCTTTCCGATGTCAGCTCTGCTTTCCCTCCCTCCCAAGGCATCGTCATAACAGTCCTGATGGATTTGCCTTCCCTTTCCAAACAGAGGGAATGTCATGCCCAAATCCTGCCACCCAGGGATCCCCACTGGGCTCTGGAGGGCTCCCCCGGACTTTTGGGGGTGCTGCGTGCCCTGCAGGTGCCCTCCTGTCTCCCCCTGCCCTGCAGCCCGGGGTTGTTGGGTGTTTGATGCCTGTGCTCCTCGGGATATTCTCTTGGGGAGGGGATGTCACTGGGGTGAGTGGAACGTGGGGACGGTCTGGGGACAGCGGCAGGGGGAAGGGATGCAGACAGAGAATCCAGGGCAGCGACAGAGCTCATCTCAGCGCGGCTGCCTCCCTGTGCCACACCCCCATTTCCCGGGCAGCACCCCCAGTTCTCCCCTGCCCTGCCAGGCTTTGGGGTGGGTGTGTGTGTGGGGGAGGTCCAGCAGCCCCCAGCCCTGCTCCTCTCGCCCTGCAGCCGCTCCCCGGCTCTGCACCTGGGCTGGGGGAGGCGACGTGTGCGGCTCTGCCCTTCGCCTCTCCTCTGCGCGGGGACGCGAGCAGGAGCTGCTGTTTGTCCCCGTCGCACACCGGGGCTGGCTGCCACACGCCGAGGCTCGCCAGCCCCGGCTGCAGCCGAGCCCCTCGGAGCTCCGTCCCCGCTGCCACTGCCAATGCCACCGGCGCAGGGCTCAGGGGAGAGCTGGGATCTTTGGGAGAGGGCAGCAAGATTCTTTGCCCGCCGTCGGCATCCCCTTGCCCAGGCGGGGCTGTCGTTGGCCCCATGGCATGTGCCATCGCCTCGTAGCGCTGGCTTGGGTGGCACGGGGCCGGCCGTGCCCACCGCCGTGCCATGGTGGGAGTCGGGAGCCGGCGCTGAGCCGGGAGGGCCCTTGGCATCATGCTGAAGTTTCGGGCGGATCGCCGGGTGAGGTAGGAGCCCAAGGTGGGCTGCGGGGGGCCGGGGGGGCCGGTGGGCAGGTGGTGGTAGGAGACCCTCAGCCCGGGCAGTGGCTGCTGCATTGCAGTGCCTGGGAGTGAGGTGAACTCGGGAGGTTCTGGAGCAGGGTCAGCCGAGGGAGATGCTTCCAGGGGGTGGCTTAGGGGGGGTTCCCTACCTTGTCTGGGGGCGTCTTGTCACAGCTGGGGCTGGGAAAAGCCACAGACGTGGGTGCCAGGAGCAGCTGTGGGGGCTGCAAAGCAGTGTCCTGGGCTTGGCAGTGGCTGGAGTGGGAAGAGTCCAGCCTGCAGGAACAGGAACCTACTGTGGGCAGGGCATGGTGGGGAGACAACCCCAGTGGGGTTCAGACATGCTGGTGGGTCACAGCAGCCCCCACTTTAGCATGCTGGGGCAGTTGGGGTGCTGTACATTTGGCATTTGCACCCTCTCCATGTGTCAGCATCTCAGAGGGGGCTTAGGACCTGCCCCGGTGCCATCATTTTATGTCCTTCCAAAGTCACCTGCCAGGGACAAATGGTCCAGGAGTGGCTCCAACCCCCAGTGCCAGAACCCCCCTTTGCTGCTGTCAGAGTGTGAGCTGTCACCATAGATAACTGGTGTTGGTTGTTGGTTGTGACATAGAAAAGCCTGGTGCTGGGGTGTTGGGGGGTGTGTGTGTGTGTGTGTGTTAGGAGGAGGTCTGGGGAACCAGCACTGCTCCTCCTTGTAAGGTGCAAACACATTGCCCAGGTTTTTAAGGTGACCCCCAGCAAAGAGGGAGGGCAGCAGATCCGTGGCAGGGTGCAGCATGGGAGCTGCCAGAGGAAGCAGCTCTCAGCAGGGCTTTGCTGGGTACAAAGTGGTTAATATCTTCAGAGCCTGGCTGGAGCCCAGGTTTGGGGTGAAGCAGTGTGGATGGGCTGGGCTTGGCAGCTGCCTTTTCTTGCTCAAACTTCTCCTGTTTTGCTGACAGCAGAAGTTCAGCAGCATGCAGGGCTGGTGGTGTGTTGGCTTTGGGGGGTAGCCGGGGGGGCACCCGTATCCTCGTGCCCAGCAGCTCGGGGAAGGAGGGATGGGATCCAATGCAAACTTCCCAGGATGGAGCCTTGAGCCTGTGGTTGTTGCTCCTCATCCTTTCCCCCTGATGCAGCCCCAGCACTGAGGGCTCCCGGGAAGCAGCAGCGTGGTTCTCCAGCTGGAGCAACAAGGTGCTGGGGTGCCCGGTGATACTGGCTCTGCAGGATGGGGCAGGGACATGCCACCAGCCAAGCCTGTTGGGTGCCCTGCCTCTCTGCTGCTGGCACTTCCAGGGAGCCTGTGGCTGCACCTCGGCATCGCCGAAGCAGCGCTGGGGGCTGAGCTGGGGCTGATCCGGCTGCAGTAGCTTGTGGTGGTGGGTCCTGGGCTGGTGTTTGGGGTCTGGGTGGTGCACAGCCCTGTGTGGCCAGGTGATCCTGTGATGCACGGCCCTGCGTGGCCAAGTGACCCTGCTCTGAGCCTGCCTCTTTTGGCAAGTGGCTGTAAAAGCAGCAGCCAAAGGGGAGGGTGGGACCTTGGGGACATCTCTGCAGGCACAGCCCAGGATGGGCCATAGCTGCTGCTGCTGCTTCTGCAGTGACTTCTGAGTGGTGTTTCTGCTGGTGCCTGGGTTGTGTCCAGCAGAAGCAATGAGGACTTGGCTACCAGAGGCCTTGCTTGGGCTCCTGGTGAGGCAAGTGCTTCCTGGGCAAGGCTGGTGAAGTGTGGTGGGGCTAGCAGGGGAGGAGATGCTCTGGAGCCAACCCCAGTGCCAAAGCAGGTGTGGGGCAGCTGAACAGTGGGGCTGGAGCAACAAACATGGTGCTGAAGGTGAAGAGGTGCTGAGAGGGGGCAGGTGGGACCCTAACCACCCCCTGCTGCTGTCTCTGCAGCCACAATGAAAGGCGGAACACCTTCCTGCACCCAGTGACGGGACAGGTCCCCGAGGACAGCTCAAGGCTTGACTTGCAAAAGTAGGTTGGCTCCCACTTCCCCTGGTTTTGTGATCTGGGAGTGGGTTGTGATGGGGGGACCAAGGTGGGCTGGGATGTGAGGGGCTGGATGCCCCCAGGGGCAAGCTCTGGGGGGGGCACAAAGGTGGGCTGGAAGGTGAGGGGCTGGGTGCCCATGGTTGGGGAGGAAAAAGGGCAGACTCTGGTGGGGGCATAAAGGTGGGGTGGGATATGAAGGGCTGGGTGCCCATGGTCAGGAAGGAAAAAGAGCAGGCTCTGGTGGGGTGACAAAGGTGGGGCAGGATGTGAGGGGCTGGGTGCCCATGGTTGGGGATACAAAGGACCAGCTCTGGTGGGGGGACCAAGGTGGGG
>VWYK01106452.1:19898-35251 GCA_013399775.1 Semnornis frantzii | reverse complement strand
GCAGAACTTCCTCCTGAAGTCCAACCTAACTCCGCCCTGCTCCAGTTCCAAACCCATGCCCCTGTCCTATCCCCACAGCCCCTTCTGAGCAGTCCCTCCCCAGCCTGCCTGTAGCTCCCCTGCAGACACTGAGATGCAGCTCTCAGCTCCCCCTGGAGCCTTCTCCTCTGCAGGCTGCACCCCTCCAGCTCCCTCAGCCTGTGCCCACAGCAGAGCTGCTCCAGCCCTGCCAGCATCTTGCTGACCTCCTCTGGCCCCTCTCCAGCAGCTCCAGCTCCTTGCTGTGCTGAGTGCCCCACAGCTGGCCCCAGCCCTGCAGCTGAGCTCTGCCCAGAGCAGAGGGGCAGGATCTCCTCTCTCCAGCTCTGCCCACACTGCTTTGGCTGCAGCCCAGGCTGCCCTTGGCCTTCTGTGCTGCCAGTGCCCACTGCTGGCTCCTGCCCAGCACCCCCAAGTCCTTCTCTGCAGGGCTGCTCCCAGTCTGGCTCTTTGGTCTGGATGGGTGCCCAGGGCTGCCCTGCCCTAGGTGCAGGACCTGCCCCTGGCCCTGCTGAGCCTCAGGACATGATGCCACCCTCCCACGAACTGATGGTAGATACCTGCGGGGACAGTGTGGGGACAGAGGACCTGGCAAGGGCTGGTGGCTCCCCACGTGTCACATTGTTGATATCATGGCACAAGAATCCCATTGAGGCTGCCCTGAACCTCACCTACAGCACAGTGGCTGCCCTGGTGACAGTAGCAGCTATTTGTGTCCTCAGGGCCACCACCACCTGCAGGAGCACTGGAGGGCACACCTGGAGCAATGTGGGGCCATCTCCAGCCCCCACTCAATCCTGGTGCTGGGAAATGGCTCCCAAAGATGCAGCAGGAGGCTAAAGAACCTTGTCCCCAGGGAAGGGAGGGTGCAACAACCACAGGAGTGAGGGAAGGGGAGGTGCTCCAGGACAGGAACCACCACATGGACCTGTTTGGGCTGCAAATGCCCTCTGAGATCATCCAGGCCAACCACTATGTCCACCATGGCCACCAAACCCTGTCCCCAAGTGCCATGGCCACACCTTCCTGGAGCACCTCCAGGGACAGTGCCTCCAGGGTCTGCCACCACCTGGCAGCAGGAACCCAGAGCAGAACAAAGATCTCAGGACACTTTTGCTCCTTCCTTGCTCAGAAGAGCCAAGAGGCAGACATGGAACCACAGAAGTGCTGGGGTTGGACAAGACCTCCAAGATCATCATCACCTGGAGCTCACAATCTCACCACTACTGCACCACCACCAGGCACATCCCTCAGCACCACATCCACCTGCACAGAAAGGGCTCCCAGGCACTGGAACAGGCTGCCCAGGGACATGCTGGAGGGCTTCAGGAGACTTGGCCGCTGATGGTCACGGTGGGGTTGGGTTGATGACCTTGGAAGTCTTCTCCAACCAAAGCAATTCTCTGGTTCTGTGGTTTAGAGGCAGGAGCTTAGCAGCAGTGGTGCGACAGCGAGCTCCAGGAGAGCGGCTGGACCTGATGACCTCCAAGGTCTGGTCCAACCCCACCAGCTCCATGGTTCCCTGTTCTCCAGAGCAGTTGGACTTGATGACCTCCAAGGCCTGGTCCAACCCCACCAACTCCATGGTTCCCTGTTCTCCAGAGCAGTTGGACCTGATGACCTCCAAGGCCTGGGCCCAGCCTCAGCAGCGGGTTCCTTGGCTCTGCCACTGGCACTACACAGCACAGAGGCACTGCTGCCTTCACCCCACAGGTGCCTCCCACCACAGCCAGCAGCCTGTGGAAGCCCCTAGCAGCCCCACCAGGCACTCGAGCCCCCTGCCTGGGTGCCCTGGGGGCTGGAGGGGGTGGCGTGGAGCAGGGCCAGGGTGACGCCAGCCGCTGCAGGAGGTGTCACGAGGTGGCTGTGCCTCAGCAGCCCTGTGGGCACAGCCCAGTGTGACACAGCAGCTGATGACACCTCTGTGCTCACCTCACCCTTCTCGTCATGGGCAGAGCTTTTTTGGGATAGGGCAAGGCCAGCAAGGCTCAGGTCAGCAGGCTGCTGCGGGGCAAAAATAGAGCCAGAGGTAACCCAACCCCAGCCAGGCGGCCCAGGGCAGCTCCTGTGCCAAGCTGCCCACACGCTGCATTCAGCACAGCCACAGGGCCACAGCTGGTGCCCTTTACCTGGGCTCTGCTCTGCCAACCTTTGTCTCTCCAGTTGGACTCGGCTGCTGCCCTGGCTCACAGCCTGCTGCTGAGCCTCGGGGGCTGCTTTCCAGAGAACTCTTTGGGGTGGACAAGACCTCCAAGAACATCAAATCCAACCACCAAGCCAACCCCTCCATGGCCACTGAACCATGCCCCAAAGTGCCATGGCCACCACCTCTGTGACTGCTGAGCCCAATCACCAATCCCACACCACCATGGCCACTGAACCATGGCCCAGAGTGCCAGATCAACCACCTCAGGTCACCCAGTCCAGTCACCAACCCTACACCACCATGGCCACTGAACCATGGCCCAGAGTGCCAGATCAACCACCTCAGGTCACCCAGCCCAACCATCAGCCCCACACCACCGTGGCCACTGAACCATGGCCCAGAGTGCATGGCCACTGCCTCTGAGCTCTCCGAGTCCAACCCTCAAGCCAAGGCCACCATGGCTACCAGCCCGTGGCCCAGGATGGTGTGCTGGGGCCGAGGAGGGCCTGACCGTGTGCCAGGGCGAGGGCAGGCCTGGTGCCTGGTTCCCAGGCACGCTGCGGGCACTGCCCGTGGCAGGCCAGGTGGCTCTGTTCCCTGGCACACCGCACGGCAGCCGTGCGTCAGCCTCCCTATTTTTATCTCCTCCCCCGTGTCTGGAGCTCTCCTTTTAATAACTCAGCTGCTGGGGATGGCTGACCCAGGCTGCTCTTGGCCATGGCACCCCTAAGCAAGGAGGTGTCCTGCCCACCACATGTGCTTGGCCTGGCACTGCCCGGATCCGAGTGGAAAGAGCTGCACTTTCCACTGCTGTCAAGTGCAGAAGGACCTGGCTGCAAAGCAGGATCAGGCCCAGATGGTTCCCAGCCAGTTCTGCTTCCCATGTCAGAGGATGGCAGACTGGAAAGGACCTCTGGGACCATGGAGTCCCAGGATGGGCTGGGATGGAAGGGACCTCTGGGACCATGGAGTCCCAGGATGGGCTGGGATGGAAGGGACCTTCAAGATCATCCAGTTCCAAAGCCCCTGGCATGGGCAGGGACACCTCCCACTAGACCTCATCTGGCCTGGCCTTGAATGCCTCCAGGGAGAGGAGATCCAGAGCCTCCCTGGGCAGCCTGTGCCAGTCTCTCCCCACCCTCCCTGTGAAGACTCTCTTTCATCTGCCCAACCTTGGCAGGTGGTGGTGGAGCTGCAAGGAGCTGCCCCAGCAGCCTGCCTGCAGCCTGCCCAGCATCAAGGACTCCATCACATCCCGTGGGAGAAGATTCCTATTCCCATCTCCAACTCTCCTCCTGGGGAACCCTTTTCTGCTGCAGCTCACTGGGAAGCTCCCCAGCAGTAACTTGTCCCCATCACCCCTGGGCTTTCCCACCAAACCGTGCCCCCCAGGTGCCATGGCCATGACTTCTAAGGGCATCCAGCCCAACCACCAACCCAACACCACCATGGCCACAGCTCTCCTGCACATAAACCTACAAACTCTGCTTTAAGAGCCAAAGTTGCTCCACAGCTCCACCTCAGCTGCTCTTCTCCTGCCAAGGGCTGAGCCTGGGCAGAGGGTGGGGGGTGGAGAGGAGCAGCAGGGCCCTGCTTGCTGTGGTACTTGGTCTCCACCTCAGCAGGGCAGCAACAGGGTAGCAGCAGGGCAGCTGCTGCCAGTGGGGTGCAGGCAGAGCCCTGCACACCTTGCAGCTGCACAGAGGCTGGCAGCAGCGACCCAGCCGCGGCTGCCTCCAGCCTCCCTCCAGAGCAGAAGCAGCCTCCGTGGTGCTGGCTGCAACACAGGCAGGAGACCTCCTGCTGCAGGCAGCTCCCTGCTCCCAGGAGGCCTCCTCCTCAGGAGCCCCTGGACACCAACCCCAGGCTGCTGCTGCTGGCCCTGCTCAGGCTGCCAGGGCAGGCCCAGCAGAGGAGCTGCTGGTAGGAGTGTGTCTGGGTGCTGGGCCCCTGGGAAGTGCTTGCTGCTGCCCTGTCCTGCCACGAGGCCAAGGAGATGCCCTCTGCACAGCCCTTGTTGCCTCGCCAGGCTGCCCACCCCCACCAGCAGGTGCCAGCCCTGCCCACTGCACAGCCCCTGCCTGGGAGGGCACTCAGCAGGCTGCCCAGCGAGGGCTGTGGATGTCCCTCCCCAGGGGTGCTCAAGGTTTGCCCTTCCCTAGCTCCCTGCATTCTGGAACCATGGAAGTGTTGGGGCTGGAAAAGCTCTCTGAGATCATCAAGTCCAGCTGGTGGCTGAGCAGAGGCTGGCACTGGATTCTGGGGACCCGTGCCAGGTGCTGTCAGCACACGCAGGATGGGCACCATGCCCTCAGTGATGCCCACCCCAGCCACAGCACCCAGCCATCATCAGCTGCCAGCATCCAGTTTCTCCAAAGCCGCGCCAGCCCAGATGCCACCTGCCACTCGTTGGCTCAGCAGGGCTGCAGCACCTGCATGGTTTTGAACTGCCACTTCTGCACACGTGAGGTGCCCATCTGCCCCCAGGCAACCCCCATTACCCAAGGGGCAATGGTTTCCAGGTGCTTCTGCTCCACATGAAGATGCCCTCTGGCTCAGGCTGGGTGGGGACAGCAGTGCCAGGCACAGCTCACGAATGGGTTGGGTTGAAGGGGCCTTGGAGACCTTCCAGCTCCACCCCACGGCAGGGAGCTTGGAGCTGGAAGTCTGCAGCCTCCTGCTGGACCCCATCCAACCTGGCCACCAACACCTGCAGGGCTGGAGACTCCTCTGCCTCCCTGGGCTGCCTCCAGCCCCTGCCCCGGCTTGGCTGCCCCTCTCTGGACCCTCTCCAGCACCTCAGTGCCCTTCTCGGGCCAAGGGCCCCAAAACTGGACCTGCCCAAGATCCACAACCCTGCTCCTTGTGACTGCCAGGTCAGCACACACTGCTGGGCCTCCCTGATCCACCTTGGGCACCCTGAAGCTCTGCCAGGCTGGGCTGATCTCACAGCTTGGCTCTGAGGCATGGACCTCATCAGAGTCTTGGTTGAGCTGTGAGGAGCCCAGAGACTGCTGCTGGGGCAGCCCCCTGGGTTCCATGCACCGGCAGAGAAAGGGAGGCAAGCAGCAGGAGTCTGGCCCCAGCAGGCTGTGCTCAGTGCGCCTCAAGGGTTCTGATGAGCTGAAGGCTTCTGATGCCCACCAGGAAGCCACCAAAGTCAGTGTGAAGGGCTCTGGGGCCAGCTCCGGGCTGGCCACAGTCAGAAGCAGCCTGGCAACAGCTGTTCCCCTGCAGCTGCACCCAGGACTGAGATGGCAGCAACCAAGAGGAGCTGGTGTGGGGCTGCCGAGACAGCCAAGCAAGGCAGCACAGCCGCGGGCAGCTTCACGGGGCACTGCTCAGCTGCAGGCACCTGGCTGCAGGGTGGCACCACACGGCTGGCAGGGTGACAGCTTCACCAGAGCCCTGCTGAGCACAGCCAGCACGGCTCTGCTGACCAGCACCTGGGCTGCCACCCAGGCCCAGCCCACACCTACTGCTTGCTGACTGCAGACACCTCCCCTGCCAGGGGGCACTGCCCACACAGCGACAGGAGCAGCCCTTCAAAGGCACCACTGCTGCCTGCCCCTGGCAGCAGGTTGGCACTGGATGATCCTCGGGGTCCCTTCCAACCCTGCTCTGGCAGGGGGCCTGGACTCAACGGTGTCTTCGGGTCACTTCCAAACCCTGACACCCTGTAGACCCATCCCATGCCATGCACTACCCTCCAGTCTAACGTGGGTGTCTAAGCCAGGCAGCCAGCCCTGGTCCTGCAGAAGCGGCAAGACCTTTGAGCTTGGTGCCCCAGTGACACCAGCTGATGTGTGCAGTGACCAAGGGCAGTCCAGGTGGTTCCACCTTCAGCAGGCTGCCAGACAACAGTGCCCAGCCAGGCTGGCTGCCCTCAGATGCAGGCTGAAGCTGCCACCTGCTTCAGATCCTCCCAGCAGGGCAGAGTCAGCCGCTGCCCAAGCCGCCCTAATTAGAGGGAAACTGAGGCAATTAGCTGAGGCCAGACAGCTACAGCCAGCCCCAGAATACAGAGCTGCCCCTGCAGCCCGTCTGGGGCACGGCCCATGGGTGTGCCTCCACCCCAGGCACAAGGGCAGCCTGGCAGGAGCAGAGCTGCTGGGGGCACAGTTGGGCAGAGCCCCCACTCGCACCAGGCTGGGACCTTCACCAGCAGGGGGGCGAGAGCAGGACCCTGCCCAGAGGAGCTCCCCACAGCCCTGCAGCCCTAAGGTGATGCAGCTGCTGGGTTGGAGAAGCTCTCTGAGGCAAGGGGAAGGAGTTCTTCAGGAGCAGGGTGGGGAGACTGGCACAGGCTGCCCAAGGAGGCTGTAGATGTGCCCTCCCTGAAGGTGTCTAAGGCCAGGCTGGATGAGGGCTGTTGGGAGGTGTCCCTGCCCATGGCAGGGGCTTGGAACTGGATGAGCTTTAAGGTCCCTTCCAACCCAGCCAAAGCTGTGACTCTCTGGTACCAAGGGCAACCCTCAGACCAGCCCCACCAGAGCCACCAGACCCTGTCCCCAGGTGCCAGGGCACAGATTTCTTGAACACCTCGCAGGCTTGGGGACTCCACCACCTCCCTGGGCAGCCTGTGCCAGTCTCTGGCCATTCTTGCAGCACAGAAATTTTTTCTCCTCTCCAATTCAAATCTCCTCTGGCACAATTTCAGGCCAGTTCCTCTCCTTCCATCCCCTGAGCCCAGGCAGCAGAGCCCAACCCCCCGTGGCTGCAGCCTCCTCTCAGGAGCTGCAGAGAGCAATGAGCTCTGCCCTCAGCCTCCTCTGCTCCACATTGCACACCCCCAGCTCCCTCAGCTGCTCCTCCCCAGCCCTGCTCTACAGACCCTGCCCCAGCTTTATTGCCTCTCTCAGGACCTGCTCCAGCCTCTCGATGTGCCCCTGGGAAGGAGGAGCTGCAGGCCCTTGGCACAGCCCAAGCAGGGAGGCTGCAGAGAGCCACAGCAGTGGGGGATGGCCCCGGGAAGCTCTGGGGTTGAGTTCCCTCAGCAGCAAGGCACAGGAGGGGGCAGGGACTGCAGCCCTGGCCCACAGGCAGCAGGAAAGCCTTCCCCAGGCAGTTCCTGGCAGCACACACAGGCAGGCAGCTCCAGAACGGGTCCTGCAGCTTCCCAGCACCGTGCATGGGAATCACCTCCACGGCAAACCTCACATCAGCTCCACCCTGCCAGGACAGGACCTGCGGTGCCACCTCTAGCCCTCCAGAGCTGCCCACTGCACTGGGCAGCTCCCAGCCCCTTGTCCTGTGGCTGTGCCCAGTGCCCTGTCCGTGGGTGCCACCCACCTGTGGGTGTTCCTCCTGCTGCTGCAGCTGGTCCTGCTTGGCAGATTGGCCCCTGGCAGGGCTGACAGCAGCATTGGTGGCCCTGGGCCAGCCCTGGCACCCCTCTGCAGCCCTGCTCCCTGCTGCATGCTGCCACTGCAGCCCTGCTGGGCCCAGCTCTCTCCCTGCAGCACCCCCAGGGGAACCAGAGAGAAGACCTCCAAGGTTACCCAGCCCAACCTCCTCCTTGGCACCTCTGTGGCCACTGGACTGTGTCCCAGAGCACCACATCCACTCACTTTTTGACCATCTCCAGGCATGGGCACTCCACCACCTCCCTGGGCAGTCTGTGCCAGGCCCTCCAACCCAACCATTCCATGGCTCTGTGAGCTCTGAGCTCTCCTCCAACCCAACCATTCCATGGCTCTGTGAGCTCTGAGCTCTCCTCCAACCCAACCATTCCATGGCTCTGTGAGCTCTGAGCTCTCCTCCAACCCAACCACTCCATGGCTCTATGACCCTGCATCCTTGCTTTGGGGCCAGGGCTGCTTCTGGACCCTGGGCAGCAGACTTTTGACCCCTCCCCCAAGGAACCTGATGTTGGCACAAACCAAACCCAGGAGCTGCTCTGCTTTACAGGGCACTAAAACCTGAAGCCAGCTGCTTGGCAAGGGGCTGGCAGCTGGCTGCAGCCTGCAGGAGCTTCACTGCCTGCAAGCCAATTGCTGCCTGCAAGCCAATTGCTGCCTGCTGCCACTGCAGCTGCTGGAGCCAGCAGGTAGCTCCTGCTGCAGTGAAGCTGAACAATCTGGAGGGGCACAAACGTGTCTGGCTTGGTGACCTCCGAGCTGCTCTGCAGGCTAAGCCACTCTGTGATCCCAGAGGGGGCGTGGGGGGAAGGATCCTGTCCCTGGAGCTCCTCTTCCCAAGGAAAGCAACGATCCAGCCCTGCTCACCCCAGGAGCAGGAGAGAGCCACAGAGTAACCCGAGCCCACATTTTCCACTGATTCAGCCTGGCAGCTGCAAACCCATCCCGCGGGCACAGCCCTGCCCTGCAGGCTGCACTGGGTGGCCTTGGGGCTTTTTACTTCCTTTACATATATATAAAAAACCTCTACACTTAGAAAAGCAGAGCCCCAGAAATGCTTCCAACCAAGGCAGAGAGGAGCCAGAGTGACCTGGAAGCCCGAGCAGAGCTCCAGCCACAGAGCAGACAGGAAACCTTTCCCACCAAGCTGCTGCCTGCAGCTCCAGGTGCCAAAGAACAAAAGAAAAGAGGAATTTGCCCTAAAATGTTCCTGGCAGGGCCTGGGGCAGGTGCCCAGGTGCCAGAGCAGAGCTGTGAAAGTGGAGCCAGCTGCCTCCTGCCTGCCTGGGGGTGGCTTGGCTCAGCTCCTGCTGGGGCACCTGGCCCTCAGCAGAGCTGCTTTGGGGCTGCCTCTGCTTTGAAGCAGCTTTTGCTGCAGGCTCTGGACAAAGGCCAAGCTGCAGCCCTGTGACCAGGGCTGGAGCTGGTTCTGCCGGTTGGCAACTCGGGGGCAGGTCTGCTCCAAGACTAAGCCGAGCAGCAGGAGGGGCTGGCACCCAGAGCACAGACCCCTGGCACCGAAGCCTCCCTGCGAAGCCCTTCCCATGCCTCAGCTGATCACCTGCACTGACCCAGAGGAGCCTGCGGGGCCCTCGGCATGCCCCAGGGTGAGGTAGCCAAAGCTGACCTGGCTCCAGCACTGCCCCAAGACTGCTCTCACTGTGCCTGTGGTCTTCTTTGTCCCTGAGCCCTAGCAACCTGAGGCCAGCCAAGGGTCTGCCCCGGTGTGCTTTCCCCCTTTGGAGCACTCTTGGTAGCCTCTTCTGGCTCACCAGGGGCACCTGCAGCTCCTTCTGGGGTGCTGGGAGGGCAGAAGGAGCACCACGGGGGGCACATGGAGCAGTTCCCTTCCCAAGGGACCCCAGCAGTGCTCACAGCATTTCACAGAGGGGTAGGGGCTGGAAGGGCCCTCGGGAGGTCCCCCAGTCCAGCCCCCTGCCAGAGCAGGGGCACCCAGGGCAGGGCACCCAGAAACACAGCCAGGTGGGTCCTGGAAGTCTCTTTGCCTAAGACCCTCCAGGTTAGACTTCCTCAACAGGAAAGGGGCCAGAGGAAAGCCAAGAGCTGGGAACAGCCTCCCTGTGCCCAGCAGCAGTAGGGATGCAGTGGAGTGGTGCTGGTGCTGCTGTGTTCTTCCCCAGCAGGTCTGTGGTGGGAGCAGCCTTCCACTGCAGGTGCCTGGAGGGGACACCCAGAAGTGGTGAGAGGCACAGCAGCAGAAGGCTGCAGCTCTGCAGACCTCGCTGAACTTCAGCAGCTCTGCCCCAGGTGCTGGAGCCTCCTGCTCTGCAGACTTCCAAGCCCCTCCTGGCTGTGTTCCTGAGTGACCTGCCCGAGGTGACCCTGCTCTGGCAGGGGGTTGGCCTGGATGACCTCCTGACGTCCCTTCCAGCTCCCCCATTCCACGACTCTCTGACCTGCTGGCAGCCAGCAGGCCCAGGCTGAAGGCAGATCCCCAGCTCTGTGTGGGGTTGAGGGGCAGGATGCCCCTCTGGGTGCCCCAGCAGTGCTGTGGGGCTGGGTGGGCAGCGTGGGTGAGCCAAGGTTGGTGAGAGCAGAGCAGAGCACAGCCCCCAGGCTCTGCCTGCTGCAAACCTCATTCTTCATCTGGACAGGGGATGCTGTGCCAAGCTGCAGAGCCCCAGCCCTGCTTCTGCTCAGCAGTCAGAGCCCAGGCTGCCCGCAGAGCTGCCGAACCTGCCCTTGCCTGACAGCAGCTGCCCCCTGCCCAGCAGCTGCCCCCCGGGCTTGGCGCTCCTCAAGGGGGCCAGAAGCTGCCTGCATGGCTATGCTTGGTAGGGCTGCCCTGTGGCACCAGCTCCACCTCAGACACTCAACAGAAGCTGCCCCTAGCCCCAGGCCCCGTCCTCCAGCCCTGAGGGCCCCTTGCAGGGGGCTGCTGCCATGGGCTGTGATCTGCAGCAGCAAGAGCAGCCTGCAGCCACCTGCCCAAGCGCCCTGCCCCTCGCTGCTGCACTGCAGCTGCATGCAGGCAGTGGACAAGGAGCTGGCTCAGAGGGACTCCTGTCTGCAGGAGGCCACCACCCTCCTGCCTGCTCTGCTGCAGCCTCCTCATGGCCTCGGCAGCAGAAAGGGCTCTGACTGCTCCAGGTGAGGCAGTGCCCTGTGGCACGAGCCTGGTCCCTGCTGGGTGAGCAGGATCTGGCCTCTGCCCAGCAGCCCCTCAGGGAAGGGGAAGCAGCCAGCAGGACCTTTCCACATCCACTCTTGCCAGGGCCCTCTGAGCCCTCTGGCAGCTGTGGAACCCCCATCGTTGGCAATACCCTGGAGGCACTGGAGGAGCCCTGCCAGGAGAAGTGCCCAGGCACAGAACCGCTGCAGGTGGGAAGTGCCTCTGAGGGCACTGCCAGGCCCCTGCTGAATCGTGGCCCTCAGCACCACAGCCATAGGGCTCCCAGGCCCCCTGAGGATGGGGCCTCCACCTCTGCCCTGGGCAGCCTGTTCCAGGGGGCTGAGAAGTGCCAGGCTGTGCAGCTCAGCAGCAGCCCTGGCAGCATCCCAGCACTGCAGTGCAGCACTGCCCTGCTCTGCCTGGAAGGGTCTCCCTCAGCTGCCTTCGCCACTCATCCGCTTCCTGCCACCAGTGGTGGACACCTCCTGCCAGCCTTCTCCTTCAGCTCTCCACTTCTCTCTTCCTCCCACCTTGCCTGCTGTGTAGGTGCCCAGCCCTGCCCCTCAGGCCATGAGCAGCCTGTGAAGCCAGGTGCAGAATTGCCCATGCCAGCCTGGCAGATATTCAGCCATGAAGCCCCAGCCCCAATGCACCTGCAGCTTACTGGGCTGGTTGCTGAACGCCCAGGGCACAGCAGTTTGACCCAGGAGGTGATGGCATCAGAGAATGGTTTGAGTTGGAAAAGTCCTCTGAGATCATGGAATCCAACCAGCAACCCAACCCCACCATGCTACCAAACCCTGTCCCCAAGTGCCATGGCCACACCTTTCTGGAACACCTCCAGGGATGGGGACTCTGCCCCCTCCCTGGGCTGCCTGTGCCAAACCCTGACCACACCACTTGGGGACATGGTTTGATGGCTCCAGGGGGACCTTAGAACAGTCTTCTAGTGCCTGAAGGGGCTGCAGGAGAGCTGGGGAGGCACTTGTGACAAGGGTTGGGAGTGCCAGGATGAGGGACAATGGCTTTGAGCTGGGAGAGGGGAGAGTGAGTGGAGAGGAGAAGAGATTCTTGGCAGTGAGGGTCGGGACACACTGGCACAGGCTGCCCAGGGAGGCTGTGGATCTCCATCCCTGGAGGTGTTCAAGGCCAGGCTGGGTGAGGCCTTGAGCAGCCTGGGCTGGTGGGAGGCAGTGCCCATGGCAGGGGCTTGGAGCTGGATGATCTTGAAGGTCCCTTCCAACCCGAGCCACTCTGGGACTCTCTGATCATACTTGTCCAAGAGGACACCAAATCCTGTCTGGTTCTGTCTACCTGCATAGAAAAAAGGAAACCCCTTCAAAGGCCTTTTCCTGCCTTGTGCCAAGAGCCACCTCGGAGAGCATTCCTGGCATCTTTTGGGTCAAAGCCCTGACTGCTGACCACGAGTCCTGCCGGCGCTCACCAGGCAGCTCAGTGTTTCATCTTCTCCCTTCAGCCAGCACAGCCTCCCCTGGCAGCAGATCTGCAGCCCTGCATCAAACATTCCCCAGCCCCCGGGGGTTTATCTGCCAGCTGCACCACACCCAGCTCGTAAAAATTCCATCTGGGGCAGCCGAAGCGCTCCGTGGGCTCCAGGATGCCTGCTCCATGGGGGCAGCTACAGACCATCCATCACCACCCGCTGCCAGCCCGCCCCAGGCACTCCAAGGCTTAGCTGCCAGGATGCTCTCCTGTGCCAGGGCTGATGGGGTGCAGCCCCGACCTGCTGCAGCTCCCCAGCACCAGCCCTGGAGTGCAGCAGGGGAGATGGCTCCAGGTGCAGGATGGCTGCAGGGTGTCCTGGACGGAAACCCTCGGATGGGACCCAGCCTGGAGCCGCCAAACTCTGCCTCTGCTCAGGGTCACTGCAGCTCGCTCCAGACAGCACAGATTGGGCTGGAGCAGCCCTCTGAGACCTCCAAGGCCAACCAGCAGCCCAGCCCCACCATGGCCACCAAACCCTGTCCCCAGGTGCCACGGCCACGCATTTCTGGAACACCTCCAGGAACGGTGACTCCAGGACCATCCTGGGCAGCCTATTCCAGTGCCTGGCCATGAGCTGCTGCAGACACAGAGGTAGCATCAGGATCCCCAGGGGCACGACTTTGCTGCCCACCTTTCACCCTAGTTGGCACAGCACCCGCAGCTTCTGAGCACCCAGAGGCGGCTGAGGCCCCAGCACTGCTCTGACTCAGAGCTGGGAGCACCCTGCTCTGACAGCAGCAGAGGTAAGCAGCACTCACCAAGCCTCCTCTGAGCCAAGGGCTGAGAAGGTGCCAGCCACGAGCTCACCAGCACCTCTCCCTGGCACAGCTCCCTTGCCAACCCTCTACGGTGCTCTGAGCTCGCTCAGGCACTGAGCAACCAGAGCAGGGGTGGCATGGGGCTGGCAGAGGAGACAATCTCACACACTGCTGGGCACTCATCACTGTGCCAGCTCCCAGGGCAAAGATCTTCAGCTTTACAGGTGGCCACAGACAGGTGCCAAGGGCAAAAACTGGTCTCCAGCCTGGGACTCGGGTCACACCCTGAAAGACTCTTGCCCTCCTGCACCACCACACTTGGACACCTCTGACCCTTGGACCTCTCAGCACCTACAAGCTCCAGAGATGGAGCAGCAGCAGGGCAGCTGAGCCTGCCTGGCAGTACAGACAGCCAGGTCCCAGCTGCAGGGCCAAGCAGCCTCCTGCCAGCTCTGCCAGGCAGCTGTGCCATGGATTGACTCGGACTGACTTGTCCTGCCTCAGCAAGTCCTGCCCCTGGGGGCCTGGGTGTGAGAACACCTCCTGGCCTGGGGAGCAGGATGCTGGTGAGAGAGGGTTTGAAAGGCAGAGGGGAGAAGAGAGGAGATCCCTTCCTGTCCTGCACTGTCCAAGGGAGAGGGCAGGAGCTGAGAGGAAGGCAGGACCCCAGAGCACGGGAGGCTGAGGTTGGGCATCAGGAAGAAGTTCTGCACCGTGAGGAGGCATTGGCACAGGCTGCAGACATCCAAGACCAGACTGGATGTGGCCCTGGGCAGCCTGCTCTGGCTGGAGGTGTCCCTGTAGCTGCAGGACAAGGTGACCTTGGAGGGTCCCTTCAGCCCTGGCTGCCCACAGGGGACAGAGAGGCCACATAGAGAGGCAGTGCAAGAGGCCAGAGCAGCCTCAGGAGGGTCTCCCTGAGCCAACAGGACTGAAAGCATCAGGAAGGGAGGAGAGGGAAAAGCCTGAGCCAGACTCTGGCACCTGCAGACACTCAGACCCTGGCTGGCAGCTTTGAAACCTGAGCTCCTTTGCTCTGCAACAGCAGCAGGTCTGCCCCAGACACCTGTGGCACCTGGAAGGGTCAGCCCCGAGGTGCCTGGCACAGCTCTGCCAAGCCACACATTTGTACTGAGGCACTGCCTAAATGCCCTCCTCTCATCTATAGCTACTTTTAAAGGCCTCACCCAAACCCCACCAGCCCTGCCCCCCCCAAAGCATTTCTCAGTCCTTGCTGTTTCCCCAAACCCTTCTCACCCCTCCAGCCTCCTCCTGCTCCAGACCCTTCCCCCCTTCCCACCTCCCCCTCCAGCAGATGCCTTCTGCACCCTCCCCGGGGGCTTCTGGCAGAGCTGAGGAGCAAACTGTGCCTGCTGCTGCTGCCAGCTCCTCTCACTTTCCTTTTCCAGCTGCTGCAGCAGCACAGAAGTTCTCCAGCACCATTCCCTGCCCTGCCCAGAAGCTCTCAGGCACCAGTCCCAGCCCAGCACACAGCTCCTGGCATGAAGTCAAGCACCAGGAGTACCCCAGCAGTGGCTGCCACCACCCCTGTCCAGCCCATGTGTGCAGCTCTGCCCAGGCCCAAGCAGCAGCTGAGAAGTCAGAGGGTGGTTTGGGGGGGAAAAGCCCTCCAGGATCATCCAGTCCAATGCCCAACCCAGCACCACCATGGGCACCAAACCCTGCTCCCCAGTGCCATGGTCATAGGTTTCTTGAACCCTCCCAGGACAGTGACTCCAGCCCCTCCCTGGGCAGGCTGTGCCCATCCCTGACCAATCTTGCAGAGAAGAAGTTCCTCCTCCTGTCCTCCCCTGGCACAATTTCATGCCCTGAGGCACATCCCCAGCTGATGATTCATGCACTTATGGAATGGGTTGGGTTGGAAGGGACCTTAAAGTTCATCCAGTGCCAATCTCCTGCCATGGGCAGGGACACCTCCCACNGAGTGGGAGGGCAGCTGCCAGTCCAGGGCGGGCAGGGACGGGCTGCAAGGCAAAGGCAACAGTTGTGAGAAACAACATCCAGGGCAGCTCAGCCCCAGCGCCCTGCACCGACAGCCACAGCAGGACTGAGCCCAGANGATCCACAACCTCCATGGGCAGCCTGTGCCAGTCTCTCCCTTCTCTCACTGCCAACAATCTCTTCCTCCTCTCCACTGTCTACCCACTCCCAGCCCAAAGCCACTGTCCCTCACCCTACCCCTCCCAGCCCTTGTTCCAGGTCCCTCCCCAGCTCTACTGCAGGCACTGGCAGGCCTCTGGAAGATTTCCCCTGGAGCCTTCTCCACGCTGAGCGACCTCCACTCCCTCAGCCTGTGCCCACAGGGGAGCTTCTCCAGCCCTTGCGGCCCTCCTCTGGACCCGCTCCAGCAGTTCCACCTCCTCACCCCTGTCCCTGAGGCCAGGACTGAC
>VWYK01106452.1:5098-15893 GCA_013399775.1 Semnornis frantzii | reverse complement strand
CCCCAGCCAACTAACCAACAGAGACTGTCCCCCCCAGCCAACTGCCCACAGCAAAAGTATCCAACTGAAAAGCCAAAGGAGAGCTCCAATGAAGCCAACAAGGAACCAACCCCGACCTGGAGAGCACTTGGAAGGTCTCCAAATGCAGAGGAGGACAAGCAAGCCCAAGGCAGCCTCTACAAGTGCTCAGTGTTAAGGAGGTGCTCAGCCCTGGGGTCTGAGGGCACAGCTCCTGCATGGCTGAGATCAGAGCTGCCTGTCGCAGAAGTGCAATCCACAAAAGCCCCACACTAAGCCCCACACTAAGCCCGCTGCTGCAGCTGGAAGCCAAATGTCCTTCTGCAGCTGGTGGGCACCCACACCTGATCTGGGGCAAGCTATGACCTCCATATGCCCAGCCCTGCATGGGCAGGAATCACAGAACCACAGAGTGCCAGGGGCTGGAAGGGACCTCCAAAGCTCAGCTAGTCCAAGCCTCCTGCCACAGCAGGAGTTCCTATACAAGGTCACACAGGAACACATCCAGACAGGTCTTGAACATCTCCAGAGAGGGAGACTCCACAGCCCTCCTGGGCAGCCTGTGCCAGGGCTCTGGCACCCTCACAGGGAAAAAATTCCTCCTCATATGTCCATGGAACTTCCTATGCCTCAGCTTCCACCACTGCCCCTTGTGCTGGCATTGGGCATCACCCAGCAGAGCCTGGCTCCAGCCTCCTGCCACTCACCTGCACATCTTTATCCCCATGCCTGAGGTCCCCTCTCAGTCTCTCCTCTCCCAGCAGCACAGCCCAAGCAGCTCCCTCAGGCTCTGCTCCTACCAGAGCTGTTCCATTCCCTTCAGCATCTCTATGGCTCTGGGCTGGACTCCCTCCAGCAGTTCTGTGTCCCTCTGGAACTGGGGGGCCCAGAACTGGACACAGGACTCCAGATGTGGGCTCAACAGGGCAGAGCAGAGGGGCAGGAGAACCTCTCTTGAGCTACTAACCACAGCCCTTCTAACCTACCCTAGAATGGCACTGACTCTCCTGGCCCCCAGAGCACACTGCTGGCTCATGGTCACACATGGAGGTTGAAGAAGAGGCTGAGCCTCAAGCAGATGTGGCCTCCAATGGCTCAAACCCCTGAGCTGGTCAAGAAAACCCAGCAGGGAGTTTCCAAAAGCCTCCAGGAACTGGGTGTCTGCTCCTGGCAGCACCTGTGTGGCACAGCTCAGCCATGCCATGCACTCAAGTAGCAAACCCTGCCACTCCTCCCAGGACCCCCTCCTCCACACCTAGGGTAGGCTCTAGAGGTAGAGGCCAGCAGCTTCCTTCTGCTGAGCTGGCAGCTCCTGCTCCTGCCTCACTCCTCCAGCAGCCAGGAACTGTCTGGGGGAAACTGCAGGCTAGAGAGGAAGCCTCCAGCTTCTGAGAGAACACAAGGTGGGCTGGGACCTGCCAAGGGGCAGCTAAGAGGGGAAAATGGGAGCTTGTCCAGTGGCCATGGAGCTGCTGGGTAGAAGGTTGGAGCTGATGGTCTGAGAGGTCTCTCCCAACCTTAGTCATTCCATGGTCCAGTGGCCATGGAGGTGCTGAGCATGAAGCTGGGCGTGATGATCTGAGAGGTCTTCTCCAACCTCAATGATTCTATAGAGGTCAAAGCAGAAGCTCTGAGGGGGTGCAGGAGCTCAGACCTGTCCTGAAGAGCCTAAGGACCAGCCTAACGACCTCCAAGCTTGGAGGCTCTGTAAGCAAGCAGGAGAGGCAGGAGGCAGGGCAAGGCTGTGCTCTGGCAGAGGTGCCCATGCTGCTCTTCTGTGTTCTTGTCATACCCTTGCTCTGGGACTAAAGCACAGAACCAGAATTGTCCAGGTTGGAAAAGCCCTCCAAGACCACCCAGTCCAGCCATCAACCCAACCCCACCATGGCCACCAGACCCTGTCTCCAGGTGCCAGGGCTACAGGTTTCTGGAACACCTCCAGGGATGGGCACTCCATCGCCTCCCTGGGTAGCCTGTGCCAGTCCCTGACCACTTTTGAAGCATGGAAATTTTTCCTCCTCTCCAACCTAACCCTCCCCTGGTGCACCTCGAGGCCATTTCCTCTCCTCCTATCACTTGTTACTACGAAAACACCATCCCCCCACCCCGCCCCCCCCCCAACTGCAGCCTCCTCTCAGGAGCTGCAGAGAGCAATGAGCTCTGCCCTCAGCCTCCTCTGCTCCACACTGCACACCCCCAGCTCCCTCAGCTGCTCCTCCCCAGCCCTGCTCTACAGACTCTTCCCCAGCCTTGTTGCCCTCCTCTGGACCTGCTCCAGCCCCTCAGTGTCCCCCCGGGGGCGAGGGGCAGAGTGAGCTTTGATCAGAGCCAACGGAAACCATCACCTGTGTTAGCAACACCACCCAAAAGCAGCTTCCCCTCCAGACTGATGCCCACCAGGAAGAGAACAGCTCCTGGCCCAGAGCTGTTGTGTCCCCAAAGGGGTGGGGACACAGGGGCAGGAGGGAAAGGCCTGGGTGACTTCCCAGGGCTGCTGGCTGCTGATGAAAGCTGTCCCACCTAGGCAGGAAGAGGCAGAGGAGGCAACCAGCTCTGCTTATCTCCAAACGGTGGCTGGCAGGGAGGCTCTGGAGGTGTTTGTTGGGAGCCCCCCCCCAGCCCTTGCACTCCAACGGGAGCAGATGTGTCACAGAGCAGGAAGGAAAACAAAGGACCCCAGCTCTGGTGGGACACTGCTGCCCAGCCCGGGGAGGGCAGGGCTCCAAACAACACTGCTGCCCCTGCCTGCACTCTGACCCTGCTGACGTCCGTGCCTGCTGCCCAGCGCTTCCACGGGGACCGCGCCAGGGCAGGAAGTGGGAATGGCCACCCCAGAAAGTGCTGCAGGGGCAGCCCCCAGCCCCCCAGCACGAGGGACGAGGCCAGGTGGAAACAGCTTGGGAAGCAGGAAACAGACTGCAAAGCAGCCCCGGCAGCGGCACAACAGCACCGAAAGGAGTCAGACACACAAGCTGGCAGAGCCGGGGCTGGCCTCCTCACCTCTGCACTTTGGGTGGGCATGGGCATGGTGCTGCTGGGCCTGGCAAAGCACTTGTGGCCACTTGCTGCAGCTGTTTGGTCAAAATGTCCCATCCCTGCCCTTGGAATGAGGGGCAAAAAGCAGCCCCCAAAGGGCAAACCAAGGAGCAGCTGCTCTGGGGAGCACCGGCAACCTGGGGCTGTGGTGGGGCAACAGGAAAAGCTTTGGGAAGGACATGGGAAGGCTCTGCAGGATCTGCCTGGGGTTAGCAGTCACCACCTTGGCTTGAAAGGCATCAGGTGTCCACCTCTGTATGGTTCTGCCAGACCCAAGGGGCAGTCACAGGATCCCAGTATGGCAGGGGTTGGAAGGGACCTCTGCAGATCACCCAGCCCAACCCTCTGCCAGGGCAGGGCACACAGAACACATCCAGGTGGGGATGGAAAGCCCCCAGAGCAGGAGACTCCACAGCCTCTCTGGGCAGCCTGCTCCAGGCTCCAGCACCCTCACACCACACAAGTTTCTACTCACATTGAGGTGGAGCCTCCTGGGCTCCAGTTTGTGTCCACTGCTCCTTGTCCTGTCACCAGGCACCAACGAACAGAGCCTGGCACCTGCCTCTTGCCCCCCACCCCTCTGTATCTGTAAGCATTGCTCAAGTCCCCACTCAGCCTTCTCCTCCCCAGGCTCTCCAGCCCCAGGGCTCTCAGCCTCTCCTCACACAGCTGCTCCAGGCCCTGCAGCATCCTCACAGCCTCTGCTGTACTCTCTCCAGCACTTCTCTGTCCCTCTTAGAATTGCAGAATCAGCCAGAGCTGGAGGGGACCACAAGGAGCATCCAGTCCCAACCCCCCTGCCATGCCCAGGGACACCTCACACCAGCTCAGGCTGTCCAGAGTCTCATCCAGCCTGGCCTTAAACACCTCCAGGGATGAGGTTTCCAGCACCTCCCTGGGCAACCACTGCCAGGTTCTCACCACCCTCATGCTCAACAACTTCTTCCTAACCTCCAGCCTGAATCTCCCCATTTCTAGCTTTGCTCCATTCCCCCCAGTCCTTCTCCTCTGGAACTAGGGAGCCCAGAACAGGACACAGCACTCCAGATGTGGCCTGACCAGAGCAGGCTGAAGAGGGGTGGGAGAACTGAGTCCCCCTCGCCTGCCTGCTCACTCCTCCATGGTTCTCAGAGGCCCCCAGCAGCACCCTGCGGCTCAGGGCTCCTTACCTGACATAAGATGCCGGAGACAGAGCCTTGGGTTTGGCCCAGGGGTAGGGATGCTGCGGCACGGCCAGGTACTGCTCACAGAAATTGCCCTTCCTGATGTGCTGGAAGCTGGAGAAGTCTTCCGGGGCCAGGTCGGCGGTGGGCGAGGTGGTGCCCTGCTCCTCGCCCGTCGGCTCTGTCTTGAGCGCCATGGCCGGGCTGTGCTCCAGCGCTGTCCTCCTGGCCTTGAGGGGGATGCCGTCGCCCATGTCCAGCGTGCTGTCGGTGGTGAGGGCGTTGATGGCGGCCACGATGGCGGAGCTGGCGTACTGGCTGCTGCTGCCCAGCCAGGTGTCGTCCGTCACGCTGACCCGCGGCGAGCCCTGTGGCGACGGCGTGGGGGAGCGGTGCGGGGAGTAGGAGGCCTGGCGGCCGTTCAGGCCCAGCTTCCTCTTGTTGCACGGGGAGGGGGGCCTGGAGCCGCGTGCCCCCAGCCAGCTCTCCTCCGTGACACTGGTCCTGGGCGACGTCGATGGAGAGTGCCTGGGGGAGCCCAGCATGGTGCAGGCCACCATGCCCCGCTGGTAGCCCTCCTCCGTGTCGGTGGTCTTGGGGGAGACGCAGGGGGACTGCCAGGGCGATGTCTGGGGGGAGGCATAGGGGTAGGAGTAGTTTGACTCGTAAGAGGACGCCTCAGAGTTGCAGCTCCTGGAGGACAGGCTGCTGGCGGGGCTCAGGCAGGAGGGGTCTCGGTAGGCCTCCATGTTGGGCAAGTTGAGTGTGGCGGTGGCGGGAGGCCGCTTGGCACCGGGCATGGCCTCCTCCACCTCATCGTGGAAGAACTGGCTGGGGGTGTGGTGCAGCCCCATGTAGGAGGTGATCTCGATGCGGGGGCTCTCCAGCGCCGGAGTGCCGTTGGGTCTGACGGCTGGGGGCAGGTAGTAGTCAGAGGCGCCCCCATCGAGGTGGCTTCCGTACCCGGAGGGGTGGGCCGTGGATGGGACAACGGAGATGACAGGGTTGGGGGTCTGGAGGCCATGGCATGGGGTGGACAGCGAGGGATGTGCCACGCTGAGAGGTAAGCCAGTGCCCACGTCGGCAGGGGGGTACCCATAGTGCTCTGCAAAACAAACACAGACCCTGTGACAGAGCTGCACCGAGGGACCAGAGGCACACCTGCCCGCAGGGGGGGCGGCACACCTGCCCACAGTGGGGGGCGACACACCTGCCCACAGTGGGGGGCGACACACCTGCCCACAGTGGGGGGCGACACACCTGCCCACAGTGGGGGGCGACACACCTGCCCACAGTGGGGGGCGACACACGGTACAGTGCGGAGCACAGTTAGTTTGGCAGCACAGCCCGGAGGCACTGCCATGCTGCAGAAGAAGCTGCAGACCAGCAACCCTGAAAATGCCACCAAGAGACCAGTGCAAGGCAAGCTGCCCAGGCAGGGTGAGCACAGGGCAGGGACCGAGTCTGGCTGCAGAGCAAGAAGGGACTGCACTTGGCCTTGGCATGAGTCTGGGAATTGTCACACTCAGAATGGCTCAGGCTGAAGAGAGCTCAGAGCTCATCTCCCCCAATCTCCCCACCATGGGCAGGGACCTCTTGGCTGGACTCAGCTGTTCAAGGCCTCATCCAGCCTGGTCTTCAGCATCCCCAGACAGGAGTCAGCCACAGCCTCCCTGGGCAGCCTGTGCCAGGCTCTCACTGCCCTCACTGTCAAGAATTTCCTCCTCACTTCCAGTCCCAGTCTGCACTCTTCCAGCTCAAAGCCATTGCCCCTCCTCCTGGCACTTGTAAAATCCCCTCCCCAGGACCATTCAGGTTGGAAAAGCCCTCCAAGATCATCCAGACTGCAGAGCTGCTCCAGGGAAGTGCTTTCACTAGGCCAGCCTCATCACTCCCTCCTTGCAAAGTTGGAGTACACCAAAAACCCCCACGGGACACAAAGAAAACCCAGAAACAAAGTGGAGCCAGACTGAAGCAAAGCCCCTGGCCGGCTGCGTCCTGCTAAAGGAATTACACACAGCCCAGATTTCCATTACAGCAACTTTCCAACTGCTTCCAGTTAACGAGGAGCCTGCAACCAGACGGATCTCCTGACCTGCTGCTCTGCTTTCTGGGGCCACTCATCCTGCAGCCTGGCTGGCGGAGGCCAGGTGAGGGAGAGACGCAGCCCTGACACAGCTGCAGCTCCGTGCAGCCTGCGCTTCGCCAGGGCTCTCCCCACTGCACAGCTCCAGGTGCATGAAGGTGACAGCAGGGTGGCACACTCGATGTGGAAAGCATGGAAGGGCATGAAGCACATGCCAGGCTTGTGCCAGTTGCCTCCCTGACCCAACTCAGGGGAAGGACCTGCCCTCTGTGTGCCTCCAGCCCTGTTGCACTACAAGGACCAGCAACTCATGGCTGCTCTGTAGGAAACCATAGAATGGTAGGGCTGGAAGGGATGTCTGGAGATGGAGTCCAAACCCCTTCCAGAGCAGGGCCACCTAGGACAGGCCACACAGAACACAGCCAGGTGGATTTGGAAAGTCTCCAGAGCAGGAGACCCCACAGCCTCTCTGGGGAGCCTGCTTCAGGCTCCAGCACCCTCACAGTAGAGTTTTCTCTCGTGTTGAGGTGAAACTTCAGCAGGACAGCAGTGAGGCAGGGCTGGAAGGGACAGCTTCAGCTCTGCTCCCCTATGCCAGGGCTGCATGTGAGTCTTTGCCACTCAGAAACACCGGAGGGCCACAGGCCAGGAGACTGGCAGTCCTCCACCAAGGGCAGCCCCCGGCCATGGGTCTGTGTGCAGAGCAGCAGCAGGAGTCCTGCACTCTGCCTCCTGATGTGCAAGCACAGAACGGGCTGGGAAGGAAAAGCCCTCTGAGGCCACTGACTCCCAGCACTGACCCAGCATCGCCATGGGTGTTGTCCCCAAGGGTCCTGGCCACAGGCTTATCGAACACCTCCAGGGATGGCAACTCCACCACCTCCCTGGGTAGCCTGTGCCAGTGCCTGATGCAGGGACATCAGCAGCACCCAGAGGCAGAGCCCCCCGTGGCAGCACCTCTTGCCTTGCTGGGGACAGACAGCACAGCCTGTCCATCGGGCCAGGGGCTGCTCAGCCTGGAGGCTGTCAGGGCTCCTTTCCAGGTCCCTCTTGGCAGGCTGGAGAAGTCTCCCGCTCCAGCCCGAGCTCTGCTTGCAGAGCCCTCGCTGAGATTCTCTCCGGTGCTTCCCTGCAGGACAGAGGTAAGCCCTGCGGGAAGCCTGTCCCCTGCACCCGCCGGCGACAAGCTCCTCTGCTGCTCACCCTTGGCCACCTTCCCTAGGGACAGGCTGGACAAGTGACTGATAACTCCCAGCAGCCCTGCAGGTGCTAAGGAGTCCCTGCGAGCTGGTAACCCAGCAGCTCTTCTCCTCCTGTTTATCAGCAGCGCAGCCCTCTCTGGTGTCACCCTGCTGTGATCACCTTTCCGATGCCAACCCCTCCAGGGCAAACCGGAGAACAAGGGAGGTGCTTCCAGAGCTTCGCCCCAGCCCTGCCCTGCTGTGTGCCGGGCCAGGTAGGAGAGGAAGGGCGAGTGGCACCTTCTGAACCTCACTCTGCAGCCTGCCCTCAGAGACCCGCCCGTGGTGCCCACCGAGTGGCAGGGACGCAACCTGGCGACTGAAAGCAGCCTCACGCCGCAGCCCAGCCCCGCGGCAGGCAGGAGCGCTGCAGGCAGCACACGGAAAATCACGCAGGGAGCTGCCACGGGAGGATCAGCCTTCCCTCCTGCCAAAATTAGCCCACTTTTGTTGCTGCCTGCCACATGGCCACGCCACTCAGCGGCACCACGGCCACCGCCGATCCTTCTTGCTCTACACGGGAACGAAAAACCACCCCGAGGTGGCACAGCCGTGGTGAGACCTGCCCCACGGCAGAAATCAGCTCGGAGAGGGCACTCAGGCAGTGCCTTCCAGGCAGCCTCGAATCCTTTCACCACCTCCTCCGGCTCCAGAGGAACGTGATGCCTTTGGCACTGCTCTGCTGCCCAGACCCTGGCTGGGCTCTTCCCACAGGGCCTTCCACACCCTTCTGGCCTGGCATTAGGGTGGATGGCACTTGTGCCATGGCATAGCTGGGCACCACCTCCAGTCATTCTCCCACAGATAGGTGAACACCCTGGGCAGGGGACCGTGGGCTCCACAAGCTGCCCCAGCTCTATGCCCAGTAGGTGGGCTTTGCAGAGAGGGTGGTGGGTGCAGCAGCAGCATCTGCTGCCAGCAGGACCAGGGCCTTCAGATCTTTGATAGCAAAATCCCTCAGCAAAGGAGCAGAGCAGCACAGCTGATTAGCACCTGTGACAGGGGTAGTGGGGGCCCAGCAGCTCCCTGCCAACTTCACACTGAGGGCAAAACTCAGAGGCTGAGGTCTGCTCGAGATCTGCAGCCCAGGCCAAGGAGGCGATAAAAGGCCTCAGCCCAGGCTGTAAACCCCAGGGGGCTCTCAATGAGTAATTAAAAAAGAGCCTCCAGTGCCCCAAGCAACAGTCCCCCCAGTGCAGGCAGCAAGAGCTGCCTCTTCCAGAGCCATTATGCAGACTTTAACAGGTCAGCTCCTCAAGGGCCAAGGAAAAAGAGCAACGTGTCCCACAGCTGCTCACACAGCCGCACCAGCGGCAGACCCAAACCCTCCTAAAGGTATCCAGCTGGGTTTGTGGGCAGTGCCTAGGGCCAGCCCACCAGGCAGAGCAGCCCCAAGGCCAGCAGCAGGATCAAGGGGCCCTGTGATCTCGACCCCACCAGCTACAACCTCTGAACCAGCACCTTCTGCCCCAGCACTTCTGCATCCACTAAGCTCATCAGACGCACCCAGGCGGCACCCATGACCTGCTGCTGGTTCCTCACCAGGGGGAAGCAAGACAGCTAGAAACAAAACGCCAGTCCTGAGGGACAGGAGATGGGGTATGGGGCATGGACCTGCACCACACAACACAGTTGTTGGGGGTGAAAGGAAAGCAACGCTTGAAGGTGGAGCCACTGCCACCACCGTGACCCACTGAGGCCCCCAGGACCCTCCTACCGAGGCATCTCCATTAGAATATTTGAACACCTTGAGCCAAACCCCAGCACCAGAGCAAGCAGCGCAGCTTTGCAGCACTTCTGCCCCTGGAGTGTAACTGGGACATGAAATCGGACCCCTGATCTGAGATCACATCTCCACAGCTTACATTTCACCCGGGGACAGACAACACAAACAGCTCCTCTTTGTCTCTTCCCTCCGGTTAACTCCACGGAGCAAAGGTTTGACTCCTTTCTGCTGCTAATGGGCCTGACCCCACCACGACCTGGGCACCGCCAGCTGTCACTCACCACCCCGACAGGGGAATACTGAACACCTGCACCTCCGGGGGTGTGTGTGTGTTCCAGAAGGTGGGGGAGCTCTCACACTTCTGAAGATGAAGCCAACTCTAGCTCTGTGTTTCAGTTCATGCTTTCAAAGCTGCCTGTTGAGCTGGGCACTTCCCACACTACCACCTGGACAATGAATTGGCTGAGGCCACTTTCCGGGTGTCCAAACACCACAGAGCTTGGTGTAAAACTCTGAAAAATGCTCTTACTAAAAACCAAGAGGCTCCTAACAACGGTTTGGACACTGAAAGTGCTCCAGAGAACACCACACCTTCACTGCAGCCTGCCAAGATGAGGTACACGGCGAGGGGGTGCAGGCAAGGATCTGGGGACCCTGCCTCAATGTAAAGGCAGAAGAGGAAGCACAGAGTCGGTGCCAACCTTACTCTGAGGATGGATTAAACCATCTGCTTGTAGGAGAACTTTTATGGTGAGCAGCTATCAGCAGCCAATCTCACACCGTGGAAGAGCTTTCACTGGGTCAATTCCACACTTTTTTGCCTTCTACCTCAGATATTGTGAGAAGTGATAAAGGCAGGCAGCTGGACCCAGACACCAGAGCTGGGCACGCTGTGACACACAACAATTTCAGCCCCACTGGTCTGATTTCTGGGTGACCTCCAAACTAACCCTCAGCCTAACGGTGGACACGAGTGGATTTTGAAGCGACCCATCCCTGTAATGGAAAAGAACCAAAGCCCTGCTTGTCCCCTCGGAGGATTTGCCAGCGGGGAGGGCTGTGCTAAGGATCTGCAGCCGGAGGGCACAGCCCGGCCGGGCAGGCAGCGGCGGCTGGAGGAGCTCAGACAATCCCCAACCTTCACAAAACCCGGGCCCGGCTGCTGCCAGAGCAGGGTTTCCCTCCCACTCGCCGCTTCCCGTCGCGGCGGAGCCGACCCCTCCGGGCGGAACTCCGTGCTCCGCCGCCGCCGGCCACCCTTCACTCGGTCCCGACCCGCGCTGCTCCGCGGCGAGCTCTCCGCGGCATCCCCGCCACCAGCACCCCTCGGGGGTACCCCAGCCGCCACCCACCTCCGCCGCCGCCTTCATCGCTGTGCTTGAACTCGAAAAGGAAATCAAAGTCAAACTCCTGCTCGGCCTCCANGCTGAGCCGAGGCGAGCCAAGCCGAGCCGCCCCGGAGCACCGGCGGCCGCGGCTGCGCCCAAGTCCCGGCGAAGCACAGGACGCCGGCGGCGGCTGGGGC
>VWYK01106451.1:0-15364 GCA_013399775.1 Semnornis frantzii | reverse complement strand
GGAGAATGCTGTGGGAGACACAGCAGTGCTGTGCTATGCTGGAAGCCCCTGGAAGGCTGAGGAATAGCAATGGTAACTGTGAAGCCTCCTTGGGTGCTGCCCCAGGCCATTGCCACTTGGTAGTGCCGAGCCCTCGGTATGCGTTGGACACTACGAAGCAAACAGTGTTTGCTGTGGGCATCCACATCCCAGCTGGTGTTGTGCAAAGCAACTGTTGCTTCTCAGTGTCCACCCTCATGCCCAGACAGTTCACAACCAAGATCCCACCCCAGCTCAACATCTCTGCCTGGGTGCAGGGCTGCAGCAACCACCTGGCAGGACCTGGGCTGTGATGCATGAAGCGTAAGTTAGAGCTAGGTGCTCTGACTTGGTCATGCCACCTCCTCTGGCAACACCACACTGTGCAGCTGCACTGGGGTGACCCTGAGGAATGCTGCAGTGGGACAGACAGGCAGAGCTGCTTTCAGTCAGTAGCAGGGAGAACTCTGCCACGGAGAGCATCAGGCACTGGAGGGGAGCTCAGCAGCACTCAGTGAGTCCCTCTGAAGGGAGCACTGCAGGGCAGGACTTTCCGTTTCCTCTGGTTTGTTTTCTAGTTATAGGAGGAAAAGTAGAGTGGGCACAACCCAAAGAAATGATCCAGGCTTGGGTGGATCACTGGATACAAACCTTGTGTTGAACCTCATGAGGTTCAACAAGGCCAAATGCAAGGTCCTGCCATGGAGAGCAGTCCCTGGTGTCAGGGTAGGATGGGCGCTGAAGGGCTGGAGAGTAGCTCTGAGGAAAAGGACTTGGGGGTGCTGGGGATGTAAAGTTGGACAGAAAGCAGCAACGAGTGCTGCCAGCCCAGCCCCAGTCTGCCTTGGGCTGATCCCCAGCAGTGTGGGCAGCAGGGGCAGGGAGGGGATTCTGCTCCTCTGATGGGCTCTGCTGAGACCCCCCCTGCAGCCAGCTCTGGAGTCCTCAGCACAGCACAGACAGGAACCTGATGGAACAGGACCAGAGGAGGCCACAGCAATGCTGGCAGAGCTGGAAGGGCTCTACTGGGAGGCCAGGTTAAGAGAGTTGGGGATGTTCAGCCTGGAGAGGAGAAGGCTCCAGGGAGAACTTTTGGTGGCCCTGCAGTGCTTAAAAGGGAGATCAGGAAACTTGAGACAGACTTCTGAGCAAGGCCTGTTGTGACAGGCCATGGCAGGATGGTTTGAAACTCAAAGAGGGAAATTGAGAGTGGAGAGAAGGGAGAAAAGTTTGACACTGCGGATGGGGAAAGCCTGGCCCAGGTTCCCCAGAGAGATTGGAGCTGCCCCATGACTGGCACCATTGCAGGTCAGGGTGTTTGGGGGTGTGAGTAACCTCTCTGGCTGAGGCTGTACCTGCTGGCTGCAAGGGTCAGACTGGATGGCCTTGAAAGGTCTCTTTCAACCCAATCCGTTCTGTAATTTCACCATACTAGTCCCCAACCTGGTTCCCAGTGAGCCTCAGAATCCTGTCAGCACCAGAATCACAACAGACCTGCAGTCAGTGTGGGAAGCAGACCTCCAGCAGACCTGCCCTGGACTGTGTTCAGGGGCTTTGTGCCCTCTGGAGTTGTAGATATAGAGCAACTCAACACTTGCTGCTGGACCTCTGCTGGCATCCAGGCTGCATCCCAGTCTGGGGGCACCGACTGGGGCTCTGTATGGGTGCAGGTTTGCCACAGAGTCATGGAGACTGGGATTTCTTTCCATGGGAATCCAGGGTAAGCATGGGGCTGGTGAGGCACTGCAGGAGCCCTTGCGTGCTTCACTTGAGGGGTGTCAGAAAGGCTTTCAGTGCATCATAGCCTCCAGGTGTTGTTGCCCCTCACACACCCACAGAGACAGGCATGGGTTATGAGCAGATATTCTCTCAGTCCTTCTTAGCAGAGACAAATAGCAGGGAGAGAGCTTCTGCAGCAGCTGGCAGAGATGCCAATGACGAGGAGATAATGAAGGCTTTGTTCTTCATTTGTTTAGCTGCTTAGGAGGGAGCAAAACCCAAGTAAGAGCTTGCAGGGAAGGGGTGAGGTGCTTTTGGGTGTCTGATGAAATAGAAGCTATCAAATCTCCCCCAGCAGGTAATTTGCAGCAGCAGCAGCCTTTAGGAAACACAAAGCTGGGAGCATCTTGTGAGAGTTATTTGGTCTGCAGGAATCCCCCCTGAGCTGTACACTAACCCAGCCCCTGCAATTGGAGCTCACAGCCAGCCCGGCAGCTACAAAGGCATTTGAGTGGTTTGTGCTGTAATCAAGTTTAGTCATCATTATGCAAAACTAATTAGCAAGTCAGAATCCCTCTTTCTGTGTCACCACTGAGCCACGACTGCATTTAGAAATGAGATCCCCAAGATCTTGCCTTTCCCTGCCCTTTCCTGCTGCTATTCTGGAGCTCAGGCTCCTCTTTCCATCACGACAAAGGATGTGGGGAATATAAAAATGTCCTCTTCACTCTTCCCTAAAATGTCAAACCTCAAAGGATTTGGATTTCTTTCCTGATTATTCTGGTCTTGGAATTCATGATTGCAGCAGAAACTTGAGATGTCTTTACCACTTTGTATGACTTCTGAAGTTACAGAGTCAGAGAACTGTCAGGGCTGGAAGAGTCCTCAAAGACCATCCAGCTCCAACTCCCCTGCCATCGGCAGAGACACCTCACACTAGTTCAAGTTGCCCAGAGCCACATCCAGCCTGGCCTTAAAAACATCCAGGGGTGAGGCTTCCACCACCTCCCTGGGCAACCTGTGCCAGTTTCTCATGACCCTCACCTTTTTTTAACATCCAATCTCAATCTCCCCTCCTCTAGCTTGGATCCATTCCTCCCAGTCCTGTCACTACCTGACACCCTAAAAAGTCCCTCCCCAGCTTTCCTGTAGCTTCCTTCAGATACCAGAGACCATAACAAGGTCTCCCTCCTCTCCGGACTGCACAGCCTCAGCTTCCTCGGCCTGTGCCCTTTGCCAAGCAGGGTTTCCAAGCTGCCAGAAGTACTTGCTGAACCTTTCTGTTTCCAAAGTGGACCTGAACAAGGGGGTTTGATTGTTTGTTTTGAAATTCTTGTGACCAGAAGCACTCTGAAAACATTTCATAAAGATGAAAGCGCAAAATCCTTTCCAAAAGCAGGTTTGCCCTCAGCTGCTGTAGAGAATGGCTCCTCAGCCCCTGAGGACGAATGCCTGGATCCTTCCTGTTCACTGTGAGCTTCTTTGGCATAAAATCACTCAGTCCAATCCCTGCCAGAGCAGGAGCACCCAGGGCAGGGCACAGGAACACATACTGGGGGGGAGGGGGGTCCGGAAAGGCTCCAGAGCAGGAGACTCCATAACCTCTCTGGGCAGCCTGCTCCAGTCCTCCAGCACCCTCACACCAAATAACTTTCTCCCCATACTGAGCTGTGATTGAGTTCATGTCCATTGCTCTTTGTCCTGTCACTGGGGTCACTCAGCAGGGCCTGGCTGTATCCTCCTGACCCTCACCCCTCAGCTATTGATAGACATTCCTCAGGTCCCCTCTAAGCCTTCTCTTCTCCAGACTAACCAGCCACAGGGCTCTCAGCCTTTGCTCCTCACAGGGATGATCCAGGCAGTCACCATCCTCGCAGCCTCCACTGGACTCTCTCCAGCAGTTTCCTGTCCATGAAATTGGAAACTCAGAACTAGCCACAGCATTCCAGGTGTGACCTAACCAGGGTNATATTGTGTATCTATCTGCTTGTATATTGTGCTGAGCTGTAAATAGAGCTTCATCTCTTAACTTCCAGCCCAGCTGAGTTCTAGTCTGGGTCATTTTAAAGTGTGGGGGGGCAGGGAACTCCCAAACCATCAGAGCAGAGCAGGAGAACCTCCCTTGCCCTGCTGGCCACAGTCTTCTTAATGCACCCCAGTGTGCACTTGGCCTTCTTGGGCTCAAGGCCATGTTGCTGACTCATGGGGAACTTGTCCCCCAGCACTCTCAATGTCTGCTCCATGCAGTTGCTTCCTAGAAGGTCCCCCCTCACCTGTACTGGTGCAGGGGGAGGATCCTGCCCCTGCCCTTGTTGCACTCCATGAGGTTCTTCTCCCTTAGCTCTGCAGCTTGCCAGGTCATGCTGAATGGCAGGACAGCCTGAGAGTGTCAGACACTTCTCCCATTTGGGACCATCACCAAACTACCTGAGGCTCCATTGCATCTCTTCATCTAGGTTATGGATGAAGATGTTGGACAGGACCGGATCCATCACTGAGCCCTGGGGAACTGCAACAGCTACAGAGCTCCAGCAGGACTCTGCACCCTCCATCACAACCTCTGAGCTCTGTTCTTCAGCCAGATCTAGCTCCATCTCACCATCCTCTCCTCTCAGCTACACTTCCTCTCAACTACACTCCCTGGGCTTTCCCACGAGGCTCTTACAGGAGTGTCCAAAGCCTGGCTGAAGTCAGAGCAGACACCATGAACTGCTCTCCCATTCTCAAATCCCCATCAGAGGCTGACTTGGTGGAAGCACATTCTGGGCCCCAGGGCTACCTGGTAAGTACCTTGCAAAAGCTAGAAGTGCAGACACCTTAGCCCTTTTGCAACTGAGCAGTGATATCGCTCAGTGCCTGCAGTCCCTCCTGGCACAAGGGTTGGCTCAGTGCTTTCTGCACTGGATAAAACCTGGCTGATAGCTGGGCCCAGAGGGCAGTGGGAAATGGAACCTGGCTGGTGCCAGTCACTAGTGGTGTCCACAGGGCTCAGCACTGGACCCTGTCCTCTTTAATGTCTTTATCAATGCTCTGGGTGAGGGCATTGAGGCACCCTCAGTAAGTCTGCAGATGGCACCAAGCTGTGTGGCTGTGCCCATCTGCTAGAGGGTAGGGAAGCTTTACAGGGGGGATCTGGGCAGGTGAGAGCCAAGGGGCAAGGCTCATCGTGTGAAGTTCAAGAGGCCAAGGGCCAGGTCCTCCACAATAACCCCATGGAGACTACAGACAGAACTACAGACCTGGGAATGTGTGGTTGAAAAGCTGCAGCTTGGAGAGGGACCTGAGGTTGTTGCTTGGCAGTGGTTGAAGATGAGGCAGCAGTGCCCAGGTGGGCAAGCAGGCCCATGGTATCCTGGTTGGTGTTAGCAAGAGGGTGGGCAGCAGGGACAGGAGGGGATCATCCCCCTGTGCTCAGCACTGCTGAGGCCACCCATCAAGTCCTGTGCTCACCTCGGGGTCCCTGACTGCAGGAAAGACATTGAAGGGCTGCAGCCTGTCCAGAGCAGGGCAGAGAGGCTGGAGAAGGGCCTGGAGCAGCTGGGTGTGAGGAGGGGCTGAGGGAGCTGGGCGTGTTGAGACTGCAGAAGAGGAGGCTGAGGGCAGAGCTCCTTGCTCTCTGCAGCTGCCTGCAGGGAGTGGGCAGTGAGGAGGGGGCAGCCTCTGCTGCTTGGTGTCAAGGCACAGGAGCAGAGGCAATGGTTCCAAGCTGCCCCAGGACAGGCTCAGGCTGCAACTCAGGAACTCTTTCTGCCCTGGAAGGGTTCTCAAAGCTTGGCACAGGCTGCTCAGGGCAGTGCTGCAGTCCCCATCCCTGGAGGGGTTCCAACATCTGATGCCCTGGTGCTGGGGGGCAGGGTTCAGTGGTGCCCCTGCAGTGCTGGGTGCAGGGCTGGGCTGGCTGAGCTGGGAGGGCTCTGCCCACTGGATGTGTTTTGTGACTCTCTGGTACTTCTACCACAGGACATTCCCCCTGCTGTCCTGCATGGAGCTGAGGACTTCCTGTGGTTGGTTCTGGACACTGCTTCAGTCTAGTGCCTTATTTCTCACAGAGGTAGGGTCTGCCCTGTCTCCTCACCTCTTGCTTGTTGAACTGCTCCAGGACTTGAAAGTTTTCTTCCTGTTAGCAGATGTGCTCCATGGATCAGAGGCCTTGCTCCTGTGCAGTCCTGAGTGCTGGAAGATGATCACCACCACTAGGGCAGAGCAATCCAGGACAAGATGTGGCTTCCCTGCTAACCTCCCCTATCTCATGCCCTCAGCCCCTGTGCAGTTCTCTGCAGTAGGAAGAATTTTTAGGCAGCAATTGGATTTTTATACCTGTGGGGAAGGAGTGGAATGAAGGGCAGAAGAAGGTTCCCAGGATACTTCAGGATCAAATCACTTGGAAGGATGAGGAGGGGATTCTGCACCTCTGCTCTGCTCTTATGGGACCTGCAGCACTGCCTCCAGCTGTGGTTCCCCGGCTCAAGAAGGACCTGAAGCTGCTGGAGAAGGGCCAGAGGAGGCCACCAAGATGATCAGAGGACTGGAGTAGTTCTGCTGTGGGGACAGGCTGGGAGAGTCGGGGCTGTGCAGCCTGGAGAAGAGAAGGTTCCAGGGAGACCTTAAAGCTGCCTGCCAGTACCTGAAGGGGCTCCAGGACTGCTGGGGAGGGTCTTTGGACAAGGGCTGGAGGGGACAGGGCAAGGGCTGGAGAGACAGGACAAGGGATAATGGATTGGAGCTTGAGAAGGGCAGATTGAGACTGGAGATAAGGAAGAAATTCTTTGTCATGAGGGTGGTGAGTCACTGATACAGGTTGCCCAGGGAGGCTCTGGCAGGGGATTGGGACAGGGTGAGTTTTGAGGTCCCTTCCAACCCAACCCATTCCATGATTCTCTGAAGACATCAGTCAACCACCTGCTCAAAGCAGATCAGCTCTGAAGTCAAATGAAGTTTCTCAGGACTCTGTTGTTGGCACCTGATGGAGACAAGGGAAGGGTGAGAAAGGCTTTTACAGAGGTCACAGGAACTGTTACTGAAAACCTTCCCTGGTGAACCTGCTCCCATTCTTGGCTCTCCTCCCCATGGCAAAGACTCTTCTTGGCTACCCTGCAGAGGCATCCTACCAGAGACTGACAACAGACCTCAGGGTGTGCAAACTCTGCTCTCACCTCATGTCAGGAAGGACCAGCAGCATTTTGGAACGCAGGGGCAGGAATTCTGCAGCATCTTAAGATGACCTGGGAAAGACAGTATGGAATGAAGAAAGAGAAATGAGAAGAACACAGTTAGGTGTGCAGCTGCACCAAGGTAGGACATGGAATGACTGCAGAAGAGGCCTCAGATGTCACAGCCAAGCATGCGGATGCAAAACAAGGTGAGTATTGTTCTGGGCATGCTAACAGGAGAGGCTTGGGGCGCATCTGGGACCTGCTGAGCTGCAGCTGCAGGAGGATGGATGTAGGATTGGAGCAGCCAGAATGGTCAGCAACAAAGAGAGGCTGCAATGACTGGAGGTGTTTAGTCAAGAGAAGGCTCAGGAGAAGATAAGAGTCTGCAGCTCCATCAAAGGGCTGTGTGAAGAGAAGAGGACAGTTAGCTCTGCACCTTCATACTGCTGAGGAGCCGGGGGATGAGCTCACAGCTAGAGACCTGCAGATTAGTTATGAAGCAGAGTTTCTCTAACGCCAGGGCAGCTAAACACTGCTCTGAATTCTCCTGAGCTGCCTCGGGAGTTTCCATTGCTGGAGGCTCCCAAGGACAGGATCATCTCTTCGGACATCTTTCCTGAAGACCAAAGAGCATTCCCTGGGTCAGGAAGGTGGAAGAAGTCACCTCTTCAGCCTTCTTTCCTTAGGGTTGGCCATGGTGTGTCTTTTTCAAAGTGTTTGTGCACCCGTCCAGAGACTTTGGAACCTTTGAGAACTGGGTATTGAGCCTCTTCTGAAAACAAGATGGGTGGTCCTGAAGTGCTTAGATACCTGAGAGCTCTGCCATGGTTCCACCAGCCCAAGCATCTAAACCTCTGATGCTTTTTCAGGTAAGACTGAGGCAAGGATAAACCTTTAAGCAAAGGGAGGCTCACAGATTAAGAAATGTTGCAGCTCTTTAGGGCTGCACTGGCCCTGCATATTACCTGCTCCAGGCACTTCAGTTTCAGCATCTGAGAACCTCAGGAGGCCAAGTGCAAGGTCCTGCACCTAGATCAGGGCAACCCTCAATATAATCCAGGTTGGACAATGATGAGATCAAAAGCAGCCTTGCAGAGAAGGATTTAGAGGTGCTGATGGAGGGTGAAGACAGAGAGAGGGGATTCTGCCCCTCTGTTCTGCTCTACAGAGACATCATCTGCAGGGCTGGGGCCAGCTATGGGACCCCAACACAAGAGAGACCTGGGGGTGCTCCAAAGGGGCCAGAGGAGGCCACCAAGATGCTCTGAGAGCTGCAGAAACTCTGCTGTGGGGACAGACTGGGAGAGTTGGGGCTGTGCAGCCTGCAGAAGAGAAGGCTGCAGGGAGAACTCAGAGCTGTATTTCAATATCTGCAAGGGACCTGCAGGCAGGCTGGGGAGGGACTGTGCAGAAGGGGCTGTGGGGACAGGCTGAGGGCAACGGTTTGGAAGCGGAGCAGGGCAGAGTTAGATTGGGCATCAGGAGGAAGTTGTGCCCAGGGAGGGTGGGGAGAGACTGACACAGGCTGCCCAGGGCTGTGCTTGAGGCCCCATCCCTGCAGACATCCAAGCTCAGCCTTGCTGTGTCCCTGTGCAGCCTGCTCTGGCTGGAGCTTTCCCTGCTGCCTGCAGGGGCTTGGACAAGATGACTTTAGATGTCACTTCCAACCCAAGCCATTCCATAATTCTCTGGGAGTAAGAGGAGCTCTAAAGGAGGGGAAGGACTTTGCTGACCTCAGTCCCCACAGGGTGCCTGAGGTTCTGTCTCCATGCCAATGCAGCCAGAGGCTGTGCTGTTCCCAGAGGGAACCTTTCCCACAGGAGCATGCTCACAGCACTCCCCTGGCCCTGCACTGCCTTCCCTTGCCGGGGCTTTACCTATAGGAGGAGCAATGATTTAGCTGTTCGCCTGCTCTGCTTAGACGAGAGCCTCCTGCTGGAGATGACTCTGAGGCAGGCAGGGCACTGACCACTGCCTTACCCAGCAGAACTCTGGCAGTTTGTACAACTCAGCCTGGCTGAAGCAGCCACCCTGACACAGTGCCCAGAGATGGGAGCAGGCAGGTTGAGAGCTGAGCTGCCTGGACAGGTGCTTGGCAGGTGCCAGGAAGCCCAGCAGGGCTCAGGACCCTTCTGACTTTGTCAAGGAACCTTAGCTGTGGTGTGAAGGAGACATAAATCTCCCAGGCTGTCACTCTGTAGATCCGCACTGCATCAAGTCCCATTGTTCCAGCTCTGTGCCAAGTGGCAACCATGCCAGCTAGAGACAACAATGTTTAATTTATGAGGGACTGCCTTTTAATCAGTTTTTTATAATTTGTTCCAGCAATAGATCAGTTTAATGGTGGACTGAAAATGCACCCTAAGCAAATCTCACCCATGCCATTCTTCTCCCTCCTAGATGTCTCACATCCAAAGTTTGACATCAGGGCATGCTGGGAAGCAGCAACCTGCAAAACTCAGTTTTTAAAATAAATGACCAAGCTGCAGCTCTCCTGCTGCTCGTGGGCTGGTGGAGGCTGCTGCAGCAAGGGTAGATTGAGAGAGAAATCTGTGTGCAGAGCCTCTTCAAACTGAGTCATGAGATCCCTGTTTATAACCCAGGAAGCAGACACTGCTGCTGTGCACCTCCCTAAGCCTACCCACAGAGCTGCTGCTGCTGCAGCCTCGGCTTCTACTGTCAGCTACAAGCTGCACTCAGGAGAGTGTGGCCAGCAGAGCGAGGGAGGTTCTCCCCCCACTCTGCCCTAGGGAGGACATATCTGGGGTACTGGGGCCAGCTCTGGGCTCCCCAGTTGCAGAGAGATGGGAAACTGCTGGACAGAGTCCAGGGCAGGCTGCAGAGCTGCTGAGGGGCTTGGAGCAGCTCTGTGAGGAGCAAAGGCTGAGAGCCCGGAGGCCGAGAGCCTGCAGAAGAGCAGCCCCAGAGGGGAGCTGAGCAATGCTCAGCAGGAGATGAAGGAGCTGTGGGGGGCAAGAGGCTGGGGCCAGATTCTTGTCAGTAGTGCCAGGGCCAGGACAAGGGTCAGTGGGCACAGACTGGCACCCAGGAGGTTCCATGTGGAGAGGAGAAAGTTGTTTGTTGTGAGGGTGCTGGAGGCCTGGCGCAGGCTGCCCAGAGAGGTTGTGGAGTCTCCTTGTGTGGAGAGCTTCCAATCCCCCTTGGCCATTGTGCTCCTGGGCAAGCTGCTGTGAGTGCTCTGCTGGGCAGGGGGTTGGGCTGGGTGAGCTCCAGAGATCCCTTCCAACCTCACCATGCTGGCACTGTGTGAACTCAACCAAGGTTTTCTGCAAAGGACCTGTGCTGATACCCCTGAGCTGACCTTGTCTTTCATATGTGGGGCTCCAGGTGCACATCAGCCTCTCTCTGAGCACACCAAGCCCCCCTCTGGAACCCTGCCCCCTATGACATCCAGGCAATGAAATTCTTTTGCTCAATAAGGTCTGCAGGGCAGAGCGATGAGCTTCTGCTTCCACAGTCAGAGGAGGATCCATGGGACACATTTATTGCTCCATTTACCAGGCCTCATTTAAACTGATTAAAGATTCAAAAGGTCTAGATCCAACTTGGGAGTGGAGGGTTTGCCCCAGCCTACATCTGTGTTGTGAGAGACCCTCTCAGAAGCTGAGGGATGGGATGAATGGAATCTTGTGTGACACCAACACAGAGAGGAGTGGGGATGGTGAGGGGAGATGAAAGCCCTTATTGCTTTGCAGAGCTTTGTTGAGTTGCCTTGGTTACTTTTCTTCTCTTCCACACTTCTGTCTGTATTCATGTCTGTCCTTGGCTCTCAGGGTGATGCTGGAAGCATTGTTTCATGGTAGGAAAATGACAGTAAGCTGCACAAGCAATGCCAAAGAAAATGCAGCAATGAGGGTGAAGAGACTCAGGAAATAAAAGATTAAAAATATTTGATAGTGGAACCAAACATTTCCTCACAGATAGCCTGGAGGAAAATAAAGAGCCCTGATGGAAGTCAACAGCTATTGCCACAGCATCATTCTCCCCATGCCAAGGAGCAGGTCAACAGACTGTGCTCACCCAAACAGTGATCATACTGGCTGGCATCTTGTCCAGCATAGGGACACAGCAAGGCTGAGCTTGGATGTCTGCAGGGGAGGGACCTCAAGCACAGCCCTGGGCAGCCTGTGCCAGTCTCTCCCCACCCTCCCAGGGCACAACTTCCTCCTGATGTCCAACCTAACTCAGCCCTGCTCCACTTCCAAACCATTGCCCTCAGCCTGTCCCCACAGCCCCTTCTGCACAGTCCCTCCCCAGCCTGCCTGCAGGTCCCTTGCAGATATTGAAATGCAGCTCTGAGGTCTCCCTGCAGCCTTCTCTTCTGCAGGCTGCAGAGCCCCAACTCTCCCAGCCTGTCCCCATAGCAGAGCTTCTGCAGCTCTCAGAGTTTCTTGGTGGCCTCCTCTGGAGCACCCCCAGGTCTCTCTTGTGTTGGGGTCCCACAGCTGGCCTCAGCCCTGCAGATGATGTCTCTGTAGAGCAGAACAAAGGGGCAGGATCACAGAATCACAGAATTAACCAGATGGGAAGAGATCATCGAGTCCAACCTATCAGCTAACCCTTCCAATTAACTATCCCCTGGCACTAAGTGCCTCATCCAGCCTCTTTTAAATACCTCCAGGGATGGTGACTCCACCACCTCCCCAGGCAGCCCATTCCAGAGGGCAATCACTCTTTCTGTGAAGAATTTCTTCCTAATGTCCAGCCTAAACCTACCCTGGCACAGCCTGAAGCTGTGTCCTCTTGTTCTGTCACTGGGTGCCTGGGAGAAAAGCCCAACCCTAGCTGGCTACAACCTCCTTTCAGGTAGTTGTAGAGAGCAATAAGGTCTCCCCTGAGCCTTCTCTTCTCCCTGTTAAACACCCCCAGCTGCCTCAGCTGCTCCTTGTAGGGATTGTGCTCCAGCCCCCTACCCAGCCTTGGTGCCCTTCTCTGGACATGTTCAAGTACCTCAACATCTTTCTTAGATTGAGGCACCCAGAACTGGACACAGGACTCAAGGTGTGGCCTGTCCATCTCTGATCTCCTCTCTCCATCTCTGCCCACACTGCTCTGGATGCAGCCCAGGCTGCCCTTAGCCTTCTGTGCTGTCAGTGCCCATTGCTGGCTCCTGCCCAGCTTCTCCCCCACCAGCACACCCAAGTCCTTCTCTGCAGGGCTGCTCTCAATCTCCTCATCCCCAGCCCGGACTGATACTGAAGCTTGCCCTGACCCAGATGCAGGACTTTGCACTTGTCATTATTGAACCTCCTGAGGTTCTCCTCTGCCTACCTCTCCAGCTTGTTCAGTTTCTGCTCTGGACCATTCCAGCTCTTTTTTGGGGAAGCACCAAGAGGAAAATGTGGTGTTTCTCAAAGCTGTCTTCTGTGCATTTTCTTCCAGCCAAAGGCAGCCCATGTCAGGCAGCCCACCTCATACCACTGCAGACAGCTTTGATGCCTCTTCCACTGTTCCTCTTCAAGGCAGCATCCCTTCAACTCTGGTATCACCTTGTGATTGCCAAAAGCTTCATTCCCAGTTCATCCTGACAGCCCTTCTTACTCACTGTCCTTTCTGTAGGTCCTGCCACCAAGGCTGTCTGCTCACCTCCATCTCCTACACCTGCTGCTTGTTCACCCCTGCTCTGGGCTCTATGCATCTATTTGGGATTACTGCTGCTCCTTCTCCAGGGGCTTATGGACTTGGCATGCACATAAGAAGATGAAAGTATTGGAGCTGCTGAGGTGCTGCTGCTGTGGTCAGCTGTGAGGATATGAATCTCTCCACTTGGGCCTGTTCCTTGGACTCAAAGAGTCACACCAGTGGAATGTGGTTCAGGTGCTCTTTCCCTGGACTGGGTAGAGTGTGGCACACGTGTGAGGGTAGTCACTGACTGGTGTGCATGAGCTCAGTCTCTCTATTCATCTCTCTCTTGCTTTACTTTGTTTCTGTGCCTGGTGCCCTGTGTCACAGCTCCAGAACATCCTCCACATCTAATAAATGAATGTGGGTTCACAGTGACTCACAGATCTCAGGACTCCCTCCATGGTCAGGGTACGGCAAACTCAGCTTGCTCTGGGAGTCTGGTGACAACAACAGAGAGTTTCAGTGGTCCTGAGGACTACAGGTCCTGCTATGCCTACTGCCTTAGTGGTAAACAGACCTTAGATCCAGAAATAGTCACAGGATCACAGAATGGTGGGGGCTGGAAAGGACCACCAGAGACTATCCAGTCCAACCCCCCTGCCAGAGCAGGGTCACCTCAGGCAGGTCACACAGGAACACATCCAGGTGGGGCTAGAAGCTGTCTGGAGATCCAGCATCAGCAGAGATCCAGCTGTGGACCATCTGAGCTGCCACTGTCAGCCCACGGTATAAAATTACATCTGTGCTGATAAAGAGACCTTAACATTCCTGTTCTGGTGTCTTTGCCCTGCTCCTGTGCAATTTCTTTTCCACCTCCAATGCTGTCTGGCTTCAGTTAAATGGTTTCAGCCTGAAGGACACCTTCTTGATATTAATCCTGACTGCTTAAGCTTGGTTATTTCACTCAGTCTTCTGCTGGGTACTGCACCACACATGGCCACCCTGGGCTGCCCAGGCAGTCTCCAGCTCTCATTGGTTTGGTACTAAATGGTCCATTTCAGCATGAAACACACACAATATTCATCTTCATTTTGAGGAGCTGCAGAAGCAACTAAGTAGCTGCCATTTCCATCAATTAGGCTGGCTCCTCTTTCCTCTCTAATTTAGCTTCCTACAGAGGGCTCCTGCAGCACAGCAGCCATGTCTTTAGGAAGAGAGGGAGGAACTGGGAGTACAAACCATGGCACTGAACTGCAGGCCACCCTGGCTGGCCTGGGACATCAGTAAGTGGCTGGTAGCCAGAGCAGGAGGGACCTCAGCATGGTTCTGGACACACAGGCATTCTCCCACCCAGGGACATCTCTCTGGAGCTCAGATGGGCATGGCTTGGCCCATCTGAGGATTTTGATACAGAGAATTAAGAAGGTTTTTTAGAGATTTGGTGACTGAGTCACCTCTGCATTTGTAGGAGCAGGTAGTGACAAAGCAATACTGAGAGGGTCAGTGCTGCAGAGACATTGTGCCCTGGGCCTAGCTCTGTGAAGATGTAGTGGAAAGGAGAGAGCTGCTGCTGCCCAGCTCTTGGTGTGCCCACAAAGACTGTGCTGTGATGCCAGTCTCCTCCTCTTCTTGTTACCCAAACTGGGCTCCACCACTTCATGCTCTCCAGTACCTGCTGTGCTCAGCTCCTAGGGCAGTGAGGGTGGATCCTGCCTCCAAGCACTAGCGCCATGGGTGTACAGCATCAGGACAGTAGTGCCCACTGCAGCCAAACAGGATAAGAGATGGATTCTGGAGTCAAGTTGATATCTTCATAGAAACATCTCATTTGGGCTGGAAGCTTTGCCTGACAAAAGAACATGGAAGTGGGGAAAACAGCAAACCCATGAACCTTCCTCCTTCCACCAGGAAACAGAAGTTCAACCTTAAGGTGTGGTTTGAAGTGGCTTGACCAAGTTTGACTGCTTCATAGCCTCTGCTCCAGTCCCCACGACCAGAGCTTGTGCAATCCTGGAGCTTGGCCATCCAGAGTGTGCTGTCCCTGCTGTCCTGGGGCTGATGTCTGGCAACTTTACTCTTCATGAACTGCTATGCCCTGTTCTGAGCCAGGTGGACATGTTCATGACCCACCTCATTAGTTGGTGCCTTCCCTCGGGGTCAGGGTAAACTGCAAGCATTTGCATCTTGGCCCAAGGGTGCTGGCAGCTCCTCCACAGCTAGAGGCAGTCAGCAGTCCTGATACAACCTCTAAAGGGCAGTAATCTTCTCTGAATCACAAATCTTGTCTCCTACCCCTCCCCAGTCCCTGGTCAATCAAGACAAAAGGAAATGCTTGGCACAAACCACCCCCCTGAAAAGTCTTTCTGCAGCTTTACATACCCTGGACACTTTCCTGCCACTCAGCAGCTCCTGGTGATGGCAAATGTCCCAACCCTGGTCATGCTCAAACCCTCTGCACCACAGACCAAGGCTTTGGGAACCTTCTGCTTCTAGGGAGGTCCCTACAAGTCACACACCCAGTGACCAGAAACAGGAACTACCCAGAGGGTCTTCCCCTCACCCCAGGGCTTAGAAATCTCTCCCCACTGACTAAAGAGGTGCTGATGAGTGCAGGCTGTGCGGCTGCAGCTGCTGAGATGAGCTTCACCCTCTCATACACTGATGTGTTGCAAGGGCCCTTCTTTCAGCTGTGTCTACAACACCACACAGGAATGTCATGGGTCAGAGATGGGCTGGCCACCAGGCAGGTGCCAGAGGCTCCCCAGGAACCCCTCTGCTTCCCAAAGGGAAGAGGAATAGAAAAAGGGAGAGAGACTGATGAGATGGGAGAGAAACTAACCCAGCTGGGGTGGAGAGAACAATGGTATGGGATAGAGACACAGAGACAC
>VWYK01106450.1:0-21022 GCA_013399775.1 Semnornis frantzii | reverse complement strand
TGATACTGTGATACTGTGAGTTCCAATAAACTGCCTGATAGCTATATTGTTACTGTAGACCTTGTCTATCATGGAGGTGGTCTTGTAGAGATGTTTTGCTTGTTTTAGAAGATGGGAGGAAGCATAGTATATCACATTATTTTTTAATACAGCCATCTCCAATTCTAACTACATAAGCACATTAGGGCACAGAGGAGCACCTGTTCTGTGGTATGTTCTGGCAGCTGAGTATCTGCATGTGTACCTTTTCATAGAACAGCTTAGTGTTTGTGTGTGAGGTCAAACATTTGAATTCTGGCAGCTGATCTTCTTCTCCTGATATTACAGGCATTGTTTTCATATCATGCTATCCTTCTTTGCATTGCCTCTCACTGGCTTCAGTCCCTTCCTGAAATCTTCTCTTTTAAGGGCAGAGTCTGTCAAGGGTGCATTGACGAGAAAAGCAAATTTGTAGAGCTAGTGTCACTCATGAGCATGTGAGAAGAGTAGTAAACAAACAAATTTTGTTGAGTTCTTTGTAGTTTAGTAATGTATACAAGAGCATGCAGCTGGCTGGATAAGGTAGAGGTGCTATTACTATTGGGAAATAACTGATCCTTGCACTCAGTGAAAAGCCTCCTACTTTAACCCAGAAGCTTTATTGTAACTAGGACAAATGATACCGTCTTTATCTTAACATTATCTCTACTGTCCTTGAGGTTTTTTAAAAGTTATCTTAACAGGTGCAAGAGAAACAAGAAAGTATCTGTGTTTGTGTCCAGTAGAATTGTCCAATATCCAAGTGAGAGCTACTGCCTGTCATGCATTTTATGATCCCACACTATCTTTAATATAAATAAAGGATATGTACAAGACTGTATGTCCCACCATGCAGTGCTAATGGGTTGCTCAGGGCAAGATGGAGTACTGCTAGTTGAAACCTGCCCTCTCAGAGATTGTACTCAGCCCTGGTGAAGCCACGGCTTGAGCCCTATGTTCGGTTCTGGGCACCACAGACCTCAACAGAAAGATGTTGAGGTCCTGGAGGGTGTCCAGAGAAGCTGCTGAGAAATTTGGAGGGCATGCCTTAAGACAAGCAGCTGGGGGTTACTGGAGTTGGTTTAGTCTGGAGAAGTTAAGGCTAAGGGGAGATCTTACTGCTCTCCTCAGCTATCTGAAATGAGGTTGCAGTGATGCTGGTGTTGGTGTCTTCTCCTATGTAACTAGCAATAGTACAAGAGGAAATGGAGATATTTGAGGTCAGGCTTGACAAGACCCTGGACAACCTGACCTAACTGAAGATATGTCTGCTCACTGCAGGGGTTGAACTAGATGACCTTTGGAGGTCCTTTCAAACCCAAGCCATTCTATGATTCATGATTCTGTGATGCCAGTCTGCAGGGGAAAAGGCTTCAGCTCAGTATTTGAGATGGTAACCTAGTGATAGAGTTTCTCGTGGTGTGAGCTAGTCAGGAAAAGAGACCTGTTCTGATAAATACAGCTAAGATAAATCAGAAAACTGAAGTTGTCTTCTCTGAGTTGAGTGCATCTGAGACTTTACTAATGCCTTAATTAAAGCTGCAGTACCATGTCAGCATAACTTGATCTAATTGTTAGTGAGGAACTGCCGTCTCTCATCCTTCTCATGGCAGCTCCAGCACTTGTCCGATCTCGCTTGCTGGTCTGTTGCTGCTTGCTGAACTAGCAGGCGAGTACTGACTGCTGCTGCTGGAGTTAAGTTTTCTACCAGAAGAGCACAAAGTGCAAGCTCACACAGAGGTGGGATACAGAGTGTGATGCTCTGCAACTGTGGCCAAACTCTAACCACCTAGCAGTTTCTAAGTGCAAAAATCCCGGAGCTGACAAATGTGGCCTCAAAATAGAGGTCGTACTGGTTTGTATTGATACGTGCCCTGGTTTGATTGGGCAATATCCTAATACTTAATTTTAAAATTTTCTTTAGAGAGTAATACACTTGTCAGCTTCATAGCCAGAAAGTAAGGTTAGGCCATGAAGTCTGACTTGTATAGCACGTCATTAAACTTCACTTAGTAACACCAGTGTTGAACCAAAACACTTTTGTCTGGCTGAAAAATAATTTGCATATCTTCCAGAGAAGCATTCAGGTTTGATTAAGTCTTGCAAGCCTTAAGGGGCTGAAGGGCCCCTGGGAAAAGTATCAGGAGGAAGCTGTCAGCCGTTGGTGCTGCCAGAGCAATTAGGCTGGCCTGCAGTCCAGTCCCCATGAAGTGCAGAGTTTTCATGGAAAGGAGGGCTGCTGGAAATAGCCAGCACTGGGACACCTTCCTGGTGTGCTCACACAGGCCGGAAGCCTGACCCGTGGGTAGCAGTTCTGCAGGTATGAACTGCTGCTCCCTGCCGCTGCCCTTGAGAAACAATTGCTTGTGAAGACTGCCTGTGATGATAGAAGGGCCACATGAGAAAGGAACTGTCCTGACAGGGAAAGAAGGTTGTTTATTTGTTAACTTTTGTTTTGTTGAAGGTCAAAATTTACTAACTAAATTTACATTATTTAATTTAGAACTGAAAAGCATCATTAGGAGCTAGTAAGATTAGAATCCCAGACACTACTATAGTCTCATCTTGTGGCAGCCTTTAGCAATGTGATTATCTTCACCTTAAGAAAAAAAAAATTATGTGCTTTTCAGTATTTGATTCATCTGCTGAAGTAAATTTCTTGTCCTTTTCAATAAGCTGAGTAAATTATCATGAGTACCTCTCTCTGAGGCATGTTTTGTAGGCACATGATCATTCTTGCAGCCATTCTTTTCAATTCTCACCATTGTTCACGAGTTGTGGGTACTTCAGATTGGTCAAGTGCTGGTATCTTGGCCTCTCTACTTCACATTACTGTGTTTACTCATCTGAGGGCCATATTATTCTCCTCATTATGTTATTCTGACCATTTGTGGTCGTGTTCCTCTCTTCTCTTCAAAGAAACTGTTTACCCAGGTGGAGCTCTCTACCTTCTTTATTTCAAAATGCAACGTTTCATGTGTGAGAGTACTCTAAACTATGTCAATGAGGTGTGAGCTAACTATGTCAATGAGGTTTTTCTGTTACTACTCATTCCTTTCTTTTTTTTTTTTTTTTAGTGTTTTCTCAGTTCCTATATGATTCACAAATGTTAGCATTAATTCTTGTTCTTTTCTAGTCCATTAATTGAAAATTTGATTCAGAACACAGAACTAAAGGGACATTCTTCAGGATCCCAGGAGAAAATACACCTTCTAAGTGGTGATTCCTCATCCACATTTTGAGACATAACAGTTATCCTGTTAACATGTTCACTGATTATTATGAATAATTCATATTTTTAATCACAGCATTGTTTGGTATAAAGTGTAGTATCTTTCAAAACCCAATTGTCCTTTCATTGATGACTTTTTACATCTAGACTTGTGTTCCCATTTGAAAAGATTACTTAATTCACCGAGAATTTTTATTTTTCTTGGTTGTAGCTATTATTAATAAACCAGTCCAATATTTCCTGTTTGAATATTTTGTTTGGGAGTACTATCAAACTGCCACAGTACAGATGCCTAGCTTATCTCAGCCGATGGCAGCACTTCAGGCCTTATTCTGACCCCATCCTTGCACTTATTGCCATACTGTGTGCTCTTGCTGGGTAGCCTCTTCAGTCAGAGCCCCTGACATTACAATTTTGAGGTACTACTTCATTTTTTTTTCTTGTTCTATGAAATTCCCCAGGTGTTTTAGGCTTTGAAAATAAACTCCCAGCAGTGATGAGAGATTGTCAGCCAAATCTCTTCAAAATTCTGAAAGAAATTACTAACATCTGCTTTTAATTTTTTAATATGTTAAGTTCAACTCTACTACTGACATCTTCCCAAATTATGACTGAAATGGAAAATGGTTTGGATTATGCAGAAAAATAAGGATGATACTTATTATTTTAAATGCAGCACATGCCTTTTCTGAACACTATTTTTCCCCCCCATGGAGGAAATGTCAGAAGGACTGTCATTAATACAATTTTCTCCTGATATTCTTATCATTATCTCTTGTCTTTTTGTCCCCTGATTTGTTTGTTTGTTTGTTTTAAACTGTTTAATTTTATTTCTCTTTTGAGTTTTTTTGCAAATTCCTGGTTTCTCACTATTATTCACTGCTGTCAGCAGACTCTTTTTTACATTGTATTGTTTATACCACTTAGGAGCCTAAGAAAGATATCTGTGCTAATACTGGATGAGTCTTCCTTGAAGTGTTCAGTTGAAATATATCAGAAAGGTAGTTAAAATATTGTCAGTGTTTGGCAGAGAATTTAATCCCTCCTGTTATCTGAATTTTATCTTGGGTAGGCTGCGTGCCTGCCCTGTGGAGAGGAGAATATGTGATGTTCCATCCAAATAAAGTATAATACAAACATCTGTCAGTAGAGATATTTAGCACCACTGTGATAATGGCATTGTGTCACGTATGGAAGAATGATAGATAATGATAGATATCAAGAAACTAAGAAAATTTGTACAGTAGTATAATACTGATGAATGGGATTTGCACAGTGGAGAAAATTATGATGTCCAGGCTTGATGTAGATAAAGTTGTCTGCACATTCATAATTTTAGAATGTTATGACATCTACTATGCTTAGCCATCCAAATATAGTGCTGTATTACTGTCATGGTTTTAAATTGCTTCTCCTTGGATGTTGGTTGGTTAGTTTTTTGGGGGTTCATTGGTTGTTTTTTCTTTTTTTAGTAAAGAAGATCTTACATTACTCTAATAATTGATTAATACCAACTGCCTTTTATTCCATGTACTGAAGAAACTCTATAGCAGGTAGTCCTTGTGACGGAGATGGGGCAATTAATTAATGCGAGACGATATTTAAAAATATTAACAGTTTATTAATATTAAATATTCAGAACTCGCATCACCCCGATCACCATTCAATAATGGTAATAACAGGCTCTTTGCAACATTGCGGAAACTATGTACAGGCTATAATAGGATCCAGAGATAACTATTAAATACAAACATTAATTGAACTCGATATAAACTGGAAGAGAAGGCTTTGTGGTAAGTATACCGCTTGCAGCCAGTACGCCGCTTGCTCACTAGATGGACACAAGGAGCAACTTTCTGCTTAGGGCAGAAGGCAATTAATAATTATAAAAGGCTTTTGGCATTTACCCACAGAATCATATCTGACAGTACCCAAGGTGGGGTTGCTGTCAGTAGCCGTCAGAGGATTTAAAGTTTCCCCGGGCTTCTGGGGAAAGGAGGCAGACAATCTCTGACCTGTTCCTGGCTCTCTGGATGATTTGTGTTATCTCCAGGGCTTCTGTCCGGGCAGAAGGCTTCCAGGTGCAGGCAGGATGTCTTGCAATGTCACGCTGGCTATGCAGGCCAAATGTGTGGAGGCATCAGAGGCAGCAGGCACGGATACACCTTGTAATGGCAAAGGGTGTCTGTGCTCCCTGCTGATCCCCTTTTTATCCAATACAGCCCAAGACTAATGGGCCTTTGGACACAAGATAGCCAATCAAATGGCAGTTACTCAAGATTTGCCCATATTAGGCAAAGCCATAGGCTTGCTTTACCCTTCTTTGGGCAGAACACGGGCCTTGCACAAGGCAGCCGTGTGCACCTTGTTTACCACAGGGTCTGGGCAGGCCAGAGACCCCAGACTTAGTGGCTCCAGGCTCTTTGTCCCTTTTCCTGCGATTGCTCTCCCCAAAACAGCAGGAGGGAGAGCAGAAAACATGCCTGGGCAAGCCAGGAGAGGTACAAGCCCAATTTGGCCTGCCTAGGCCTACCACAACAGTCCTTTTTTTCCATTTTGTAACATGTAGATAAAATTTAGCTCAGAAAAAGCTAAAAAACTCTTTCTGTACAGACTTCCAAAACATCTGAAGGTGTAAAGAGGGAAAATTTCATTTTGAAACAGGAAACTGTAACATAAGATGAAAATTTCAGTGCTTAGGCAGTGCTGTAAAGTCTATGGAAGATTTATTATTTATAAATGGATTGATATCTGTACATCCATATTTAATTCTGCTGTGTGGAAAAAGTAGATTTTTGTCCGTGAGGATCCAGAAACAGGTCCTTCAGTTTACTCAGATCAGAGTGGTTTGTTGTAAGGTTTGCTGTTCATAAAACTGAATAGTAAATCTTGTAAATAATGACAAAAACTGACAGCAAAGGGAAAATATCCCTTATGTTGTCATGCAGGTTCAAATGTGGGTGGATTTTCAGAATTTTGAATTCTTCAGCTATTAATAACCTGCTCTCTGCAGAGAACTCTAATCTGGTAATTTCAAAATTAATTACTGCACTTCCAAGCACCTAATAATAGTGAATAACCCTTTTAAAAAAGCCAACCAAACACGAAAGCCCACAAAACTTGAAAAGGGTAAGTACTCCCATTACTAGGAAAAAAAAACAACCAACTGACTTGGTTGAAAAACCATAGGGCAAACACGGTACTTCTAAAGGAGGCATACCTTTCCAAGTCAAACACAAACACCTAAGAAAGACGGGGTGGAGCTATCTGCGTCTAATGACTTTTTTGCCCAGAGCAAGGGATGCTACTATCTTCCTTAATAAAGCTGTTTAAAATGCAGCCTTTGAATGATTCAAAACAGAGCTTCATATGCCATTGCTGAGTACAGAAGTGACTGATTAAAGATTTGTTTGTCCTTAATTGATAGGCCCTAGATTTCTTCTCATAGTGGCTACTGGAGGGTATAATTGGAGGCAACTGGCACTTGTTCACTAAATTTACTTAAAAATTTCACTCTTGTAAAAGATTATTTGGTAGATAAATACAGAATGGTTTATCCCTTTAATTCTCTCACTTTAATAAGCATAAACTATTTCCTTAATGATTTAGAACTGCATGATGCAGGAGATAGTTAAACTTACTTTCCAAGAGATTAATTCACTGCTTTTTCACTAGTGTTCATTTTCATTTTTTATGTTGTTGTTGTTTGCTCACTTTAAGATTTTTCTTGTGTTGTCTTTTTTAATCTAGGAATATTAGGGATTTTCTTTGCCTTTTTTAATAACATGTACTATCATCTGTAAAACATTGCCTGTCACTCTGTGCTGTTTGCTGTGGAGGTGGGATCATTCTGTGGATTGCATTCTGAGGAAGATGATAAATTGCTTTCAGACACTGAAGAAAGAAGCGTGCTTTACTGGGAGTCCTGTGGCCAGCTTCTTCTCAAGGAAGGCAACTGAGCCTGTGGATAGATAAGCACTTTTATATTGGCACTGATGAGGGGAAGTAGTGCTTGGCCTCCTCTCTGCTCCTAATTTTCTTCCCTTTTACGTAGGGGTGCAGTTGGCTGTGTAGTAAAGACATCACACAGCTGATCCAAACAAAAAATAGCCTGGACAAAAATAAGTTACTTTTCAGTTTTAATCAGTTTCTTGTCCTCTTCACAATGAGGTGGTACAGGCAGCTGTGCTGGCATGATGGAGATGGGCATCAAAAGTATAGTGGAGAGTAGGACTACTCTTTTCAGTAGATCCTCTTTTCAGTATAAAATCCATGTTGGTGTTACAACTTTGCTTGGTGGTAACATCAAGGGCCTAGCAGGCCAAACAGCACCACAAAACTTGTCTTCCTTAGAAAACCATTTATATGTAACTTCAGATCTCTTGTTTACAAGTGTAGTGTGAGCTATCAACAGCTGGCTGAATTTGTCTTGTCTGTTTTGAACTGCATGCTGAAGAGTGAGAGTCAAGCCAGTAAGATGATGAGTATATTGGCTAAAAGTATATTCACTGAAAATACCCTCATTGCAGGTATTTTGAGCCTCTTGCTGAAGTTTAAATACACAACAGACAGGCTGGAGAGTTGGGCAGGGAGAAATTTAGTAAGAGCAAGTGTAGAGTCTTGCACCTGGGGAGGGACAACCCCGGGTACAAGTGTAGGTTGGGATCTGACTTGTTATAGAGCAGTGAAGGGGAGAGGTACCTGGGGGTCCTGGTAGAGGGAAAGTTGACTGTATACCAGCAACGTGCTCTGGTGGCCAAGAAGGCCAGTGCCATTCTGGGGTGGATTAGAAGGCCTGTGGTTAGTAGGATGAGGGAGGTTCTCTTCTCCCTCTACTCTGCCCCGGTGAGGCCATGTTTGGAATATTGTGTCTACTTCTGGGCTACTCAGTTCAAGAAAGACCTCAGGGAACTGCTTGAAAGAGTCCAGTGCAGAGCCACACAGGGAGTGGAGCATCTTCCTTACTGCGAGAGCCTGATGAAGCTGGGGCTGGGATGACCTCATTAATGTTTATAATTATATAAAGGGTGAGTGCCAAGAGAAGGGAGCCAAGCTCTTGGTGATGCCTAATGACAGAAAATGGGGCAATGGGTTGAAGTTGAGGCATAGGAAGTTGACAAGCAGCTTCACTATCTCTCTGCCCTTCTCAAACTATGAAAAAGGCTGTAGGAGACCTAAGAAGCTTTGGCAAAACTGTTTAGACAAATGCCTAAACATATCCTTCAACCACACTCAAGAGTGCTTGGACACAGCAGACTCATCTGAGTCAGACTGATAGTGGCCCTGGAATAGTTCTGGTTTAGATGCTGAAATTTGTGGATGGACAATGAAAACATCTCTGCTGACTGCATGTGCATTAGAATAAGAGAGCAAAGCAGAACACTGCAGACAGTCAGGAAAGTAACGTTAATCAAGGTATTCACCTGTATTTTGTATTGAAGCGTCCCAAAACAAACCAACCCACTGAAAACATTAATGCGGTTACTATCAGTGGTTTCTTCATCTTGACAATTCCAGCTCAATTCAGAGCTGGCTGGCCTTAGGCTTCTTGCTAAGTAATGCTATCTCTTGTACTCCTCTTCTGAGCTTGTCCACTTGTATTGAAGTGCCTTCGTGCGGCAATACTTGAAAGCCTTCTTTAGAAGTCATTGTGCCTCATGCTTTGACTGAGCAATTTATATTAAAACCGTTTCTACTTCCCTTTCTCTCTTCTCCCCCTCTCTTTTTTCCTGAGTAACTACAGGGTGAGAAGAGAAGCGAAGCAGTTTTGCATTTCAGTACTCTTACTGCAGCCAAGAGGTTTGTTCATTGCCGCTTTGTACTTTCAGACAAACAAGAAAATGTAGATTAATAGGTTGTTTATTCTTTTGTGTGTTCCTCCAATCAAAGTCATTGAATTGCATTATTAAAGAAGTTTTGTGTGTTGGGCTTGGAACTGTTCTCACTGAACTGTACATGAAGAAAAATGATTGCTTTTCATCCCCCACTTATTATGCAGATTGCCACAGGAATGCTGTTAAATGCGGTATCATGTATTATAAAGGCCTTCCTTCTGTACAGCTGATGTTGGGCTCGAATTTCACAGGATGATCTGTCTTGGAAGAGAAAAGGAAAGCCCTAGAAATAGAAATGCATATGGCCTTGTATTTTAAAATGTGAAATATTAACCAGTTTAATAAAGAGAGATTTTGTTTAGAACACTAGTGATTGCTTCACAGTGCTTTTGTATCTCTTCACTGCAGATTCTGTTCATTTATTTCCTATCTGTTCAGTTAGAAAAAATGCATAATAAGGCTTTCAACAATAGTCTAACTATCCAGACAAATCAATGAGGAACATATTCAACCTTATTTTGAGACCAGACATAACTGAAGGATCTAGTTAATGTTGAGTACCTGACTAAATGTGCATCTGTCCCATGGATGTTTTGTACCAAATGGTTAGCAGTGTGTCTCTGTTTACATGAGGTTCTCTAGTTGCCTTGGCATTCTATGATATAAAAGTGTCTCTTGACCCAAGGCCTTGTGCTTTGAAGGTGAAAAGTCTAGGGAGTGCAATTTAAGAGGAAAGGACAAGATTGTCTCTATCTTATTTACATAGAGAAAAGTTGCTCTGCCTTGTAGGTTGTGCTTCAGCTATAGCTAACATTCAGAGCAAGACAGTTAAAATTACACATTCAGCCCTGCAATTCACTACCTTAAGAAACAAGAAGACCTCTGTTATGTGCCACATGCCAGCACTGCCAGGTGCACAATGAGAAGTCAGAAGTATCACATTTTGTCAGACTGGCTGAACTATTGATGAACTTTCCTTGTGCAGCAGTAGATACTATTCTTCCTCAGTCTTAGAGACCTAATGCAGGATGTAATAATTATGATTTTTCTCACTGCAGGGTGGATTCCTGATTTTGCAGTCACTTTGCCCAAATTAGAACTCTCTTGTTGGCCCGATTGAATTTTACCTTCTGTACTTCTATTCTCTCTGAGGTACCAGTGCTATGTTCTCCAATTCTCCCTAGAGAAAACTCTCTAAAAAACACTTGTGTGTAGGGTTTATTGTAAGGTATAGGTACTGTCATCTTCCAGCTGAGGAGCCTGTGTTCCTCCAGCCACTTCCATGTTTCGCTTCTCTATCACAAACCACCAGATTTTCTCCTGATGCATAGCTATCTTCTTTATACAAGGAAAATGAGAGTGCTCTCCCCTCTTTTGGGGAAATGGGGGTGCTGATGCATTGGGTTTTAGGGGCTGCTTGGTTGGTTGGTTTTCAATCTGCATATGAAGGTGGTGATATCTTTTCTTTTTTAACTTTTGTGCTTAATAATTCTAGATCATATTTCACCTGCTGTAGATTTACCCTTTTATTCAGTTATTGATTTTTCCTTATAGCTTTTGGACATTCTTGGGTCAGATGTGGCCATTTGGTGATATATCAATACCTCTAAATATTAATCTTTTTTATGTTGCTGAGCAGCAGTATTCACACTTACAAAAACTAAAATACTGGAAAGATGAATAACGAATTTGTTTCACAAATACAAGGTTTATTAAGTCAAAACTGTTCCGTCCCTATTGCTGTTTGGCATCTGAAGACACACTATATTGCAACCACAAACTCCAGTCCTGCATCTGCTTCTAGTAGTTGTGTAGTTGTCTAGTTTTCTTCTTGTTTTGTAATAGGCATAATAGGAAGTATTTTCATTCCTTCCTTTTAACATCTAGAATAGTTAACATTTTTACTCAGACACTGAAATGAAAATCTGTTCTATCTAGTACAGAAAAACTTTCAAACCTACACTGTATTCAAGGAGAGACCTTAAGAGTACTTACATGTTGGGGTCACCAGATGATGCGGAGCTGCATGCACTCCCTGAGGCCGCTAGGAACAGGGTGCTGGATGACGCGAGTTGAGACGACCATCAATACCAATATGATACACCCAAGATCACCTGTTTATTGCAGAAAGAAGCACATATTTATACAGGGATAGAGCTGTCTGGCCACATGTTATTCATTCCCTCATTGGTTACAGGCAGCTGCTTCTTGGAGCCTGTTCTCACCCTGATAAGAGTCCCAAGCTTAATATTCAGGTATCCTGTTTTGCAGAAGTACATCCTTTTGTTTTCAATATAACTAGCTTTCTGGTCTGCATAGCTACCTCTTTATCTTCGGACGTCTCATACGAAGGGCAGCTGTGCCGATGCTTTTTCTGCCTTCTTACCAGCAGTTCTTTCCCCTTATCTAGTGTAGTATCTATCCAGCTAGTGTTCACATAATGAGACCCAACAATTACAGGCAGCCCTTCAGAAAGAAATCAGAAGAAAAACTCATTAAATTACCAAATAATTAATTGATCTGTTATTTCAAACCTTAACTGTAAAGGAAGAAATAATGATCTTTGTGCAGTGGCAGTGGGTGCAGAACTGCATGTCCTTCATGCAGCAGAAGTTTATTCTGGTCACAGCTGTGTATACAAAGCTGCAAGTGAAAATGAGATGTACACATAAAAGCTCTCAAGTCTGTTTCCCTTTGCAGCACTCATCTGTTTGTTCTTTACCAAACCCCAGAAAACATCCTCCTAAAAGGGAAAAACAAAAGTAAATAATGAGAAGATTTTTTCCTTTTATAAATGTCATGTAGAATACCTCTCCAAACATATCTCGTTTAGTGGAGATAATTTAGAAACTTCCAGCATTTTTTGTTGCCTACCAGCATGGATCCTCAAGCCCTTTATTCCTTCTGTCAGAATTTCCAATTTCAGGGGCTGGCAAGCAAAGTCTTCTTTTGGCACATGGTTCTCAAGTCTGGAGACTCACTTCTATACTTCTCTGATAATGGAGGAGCTATATCTTGTAACTTGTATTTTCTTCTGAGCATCTTGGAGCTTTTTTAGAGGTTGGCTATTTTCCACTTTCCTTTGGGATCCCCTATATTATGATAATTTTATTTAATCTTGAGTTTCTTTAAGAGTTTCAGAGACCTTTGTACTGCATGTGGGGACTTGGATCAACAAAGCCCGAAACAGATCCAGAACTCATGTGAAAAGCCGATGGAAGGATGGATGTTACATTAAACGTGTTGTGAAAATGAGAGGACTATGAGTTAATACATTTATACAGTATCCCTTTTTTGTTATTTATTTTGCATAGAGTACTACTACGATGCAGCTACTTCTGATGCAGTGAGATTAGGTATAGTTTTTCTGCCAAAACAGCAGGAAGCATTTTTTTTTCCCAACAGGGCAGTATTATGGAACAGTTATAATTGCATAGAGCAAGTACAGCCTCAGCTTTTAAGCTCTGAGAGATCCATCATTTTTTTCCTGTGAGTCAAGAACATATGCTGGAATACATTACATGTAAATGTTTCTTAAAGTTATATTACTGCATGGTCTGCACCATCTGATTTTCAGACTTGCTCTGTAAGCCACTGAATGGGAAAAGAAGGGCAAATGTTGCAGGAAGTAAAAGGAACATGTGTTTTGTAACTCTTGAGTGACTGGGGATGCTTAAAAAGCAGCTTTCTTCTTGACTCTCACTCTGAGAATTTATTGTACTTTCAATGCCATGATGTTTCTGTTGTTTGTGGGCTTTGGTTTTTTGGGTTTTTTTTGGGTTTTTTGGTTTTGGGTTTTTTTTTCCTTCTACTAAACAGGATATTGTTGCATAGGAAACAGAAACCTGTAAGTGAAACCATTAAGAGTACAGCTGTATTAGAACAATGTATCTGAGGCCCCAGCTGCTAGTAAGGTTAATGCAGTGTTACTCACTATGGATGAACTCACTATGGATGACCCATCTCACTGTAGCCATTAAATGGGTTAGTCAGCAGTAGCTGCGTTTGGGGTTTTAGGACTCCTGCTGTCTTTTATTCCAAGTAAGAACAGTCCTACGTCTTTTAGAGGCTGTGTTTTATTTCTTCTTTGCGTTTTATTCTCAGTACCCTACATCACAGCAGCAATCCATCCAGGAGTTTCCACAGAATACTCATTGTACTTCCTTTAGGAAGAATCAGTGGCATATTTGGTCAAAATTGTTTGCTCACTGTGATAAGCTATCATCTCACCACAAATCAGTTAATTCATAGGCTCTTTTATTGCTGCTGCCATAAAGATCTGTACAGAGATCCTGAAGAGCTTGACCTCATTATGAGACTGAAAAAGATTAAATGACTGAACTCTATTTTCAGTTCCTACAATCCAGGATTTCAGTATGGATTCATCTTTACATTGCCCCTCCAGTCAAAGGCATTTTTATCCCCTCTAGAAAGCCCTGTGCAGTCTTTTTTCTGTCTGCAACGAGAGTTGCTCTTTTGTCTAGTTTCTTATGCTTCACTGATTACCATAATATATGCATACCATCAGTGTTAGGGCATGATGCTGGAGGATTTAGGGCATTTGCCTAAACTTTCCTTCAGCAAAATATTTTTAACTTGTGGTTCATGGTAGATGGTCTATGGAAATGTATTCAGGTGTAAAATAGGTGGCATTTCAGTTAAACTTTTACAAAGATGCATGATTTCCATGAGAAACTTTCTGGATTAATGCGCATCTGAAGAGTTTAGAACTTCCTGGGCTGAAGCTTAAAGAATATGACAACACAAAACAAAAACAAAAACCAAACACAAACACAAAAAAAGCCCAGAAACCAATCTCTATGTTAATTTTTTTGATTGAACGTGTATTTCTCCAGGTGAAAATTGAGAAAACTAACTTGCTTCCTTCTCTCTCTTCTCCTTAGTATTATAAAAAGCTGTTTTCTAGGACACAGAGCTAACTAGAGTAGTGTAAGAGTTAAAATCAAGACACTTTACAGAACCTTAGCCAAAAGCATACTCTTAAAAAGGGTATTTGCATGCTTTGTTGTTTCAGGTTTCTCTTCATGCATTCATTCTCTTCTGCATTCAGACCAGTTCTGTAGTGGTGGTCATTTATAATCATTAATCTAGTTCATTGATATTGTAATGGGCTCCAAAGATCCTCTGTGGAGCTTGCATGCTCCACTGCATTTCCTTCTAAATAGCTGCTGATGACTTCTTCAGTCTTGTCATTAACCAGATTACCTTCTTTCAGCCAGATCACTTATTAATTTGGTTTGAGCTTCATTTTCTTCTCAAGTTTTTGCACTCATAAGAGACTCAATACTGGTGTGCTTGAGAGTATTTTACAGAACTGAACAACACTGCCCAAGCTTAGTTTCAGATACTACAATACTTATTTCCATGGATAAAGGCTTTAATTGTTGTTGACTCAGAGGCTCCTAAAACCAAATTCCTTTCCTTTCAGACTTTTTCTCAGCATTCTAATATGTGAAAGAAAATTGGAGAAAACTAGCTAACAGTCCGGATGGTTGGGCTGGTCCTGCATAGTTTGTATATAAACCTACACATGCATATACTGGTGCCGTGAAGGAAAACAGTAGCCGCAACTATGAATGGCTTTCAGTTCTTGGAAGATTCACATTTAAGTCAGGTCATAAAAATTTTCCAGGTGAACAAAAGTGCACAGAGAAAGACTATGCAGTGTTTTGTGGATCACAGTCAGCTTCTTGAGTTTCAACCACTGTGAGTTAACTGCTTTGCATAATTGCATACTGGTGTCGGTTTTGGTGGCACTTGGCATTCTCCATTTTTCATAAGGCTGAACTGGTCTCTTGAATGTCTGGGCACATGATGGGCACATTTCAGAGAAACAATGTCAGCTTTGCAGTGGATTAATAGTGTGGAGCAGGAATAGGGGTAGACACATGAGGCTATCCCTGATCATGATCTAAATAATGCTGAAATGATTTGTCTGTCTTTCATGGGATGTTTGTTGTAACTGCACTGTTCCTTGAAAGCCTCTTCCAAGCTAGTAATTAAAAGAGGAAAGTCCAGAACATTTCTGTTTAATTCATAGTTCTGTTGCCCATTGTACTCCATACTTTTATGTTCCATGATGAAGTCTGAGGCATTTGAGATATTCAGGGCATTTGAAAATACCTGATTCTACTGAAACTGGTTCACCAGAATCTTTCTGTGGTGTTTCCTGAAAAGATCAGAGTAGAAAGTCAAGGAGATCTTTGATCTAATACTGCTACAGCAGTCTGCATTTATGTATGCATATTATGCATCGTATGTCTTCCTTAACCTTGACCTCCTTTTGAGGCCCATGCCATGGTTTCCTTGTACCCCCTGACCCTTTGAGCTGTCTGCCAGCTTAACTGTATTTCTTGGAGCTCCTAATGCAGAAAGGAAATACTAAACAGTAACTGAAGACTCTGCGTCCCTCTCTGGCCATAGTCCCATTATTGTCACTAGACCTAGCACGTGTCTGAGGAGGGGGAGATTGTATTCAAGATCCTATATTGCACAAGCTGCAGCTGCATACCACCTGCCTATTTACCCTGCCCATCTCCTGATGCCTAGCTGTGAATTCTTTAGTTGTTTTGAAGATCTTAAGCTTAATGACAAGTAGTTTTCTTGAATAGAGGCTGATCCACATCTTGTCTAAAGATTATTGCTGCTATTTGGGAGCTTGGGGAAATGTTGATGGTTCCCTCCGGTGAAGTGTGGCCAGCATTCCTGTACTTTACTATTAAGGTTGCTGTACGTCCAGTTTCTAGTGGTTGAGCAGCCTGCCCCACAGATGGCCAGAACTACAACAGGAATGTTTGCTCCTTATTATCCAATTAGGTCTGGCATTGGATTGATTATTTTCTTAATATGTGACTGAAAACTGCTCAAAATGAGGAAACTGCTGAACAAGACAGATGTAGTCTAAATCTACTGCTTCACCTATTGCTTGGAATATATGTGAGTTACATCTTTAGTGATGTCACAGTGAAAGGAAAAGATAGTTTCACAGTCAACACAGACAAGGAATGTCAAATGTTACAGCATTTCACTTTGAAATTGTACCTTATGTCTCATTTTTTAGTTTATTAGTCTTAGGAGACAATCTTGTGGTGTTTTGTTTTGGTCTTGCTATGCCTATGTTGGGTAGGTTAAAGTACCTCTTATTATCTGATGTTGTTTCCCTTGTATCTACCTACAGACTGAGGATTACAAGGGCAAATTTCTGCTGTTCCACAGGCTTACAATTCTCCAAGCATACAAACCATGTTTATAATCATACTTAACTTCAGATGTTAGAACATTCTTAACATTTCTTCTTTCTTTTTTTTTTTTTTTTCTTTTTTAATGCTTCTAACACATGAGTTGAAGTCTGTAATTTTCGTACTATAGTTCACAAAATGAGAATCTTTGCTTCAGGTCTATGTCCTTTGGAGGGGGCCAAATGACCTTTTTGGATCATACTCAAAATGAGCTGAGCATATCTTTAGATTATATGTGCTTCAGAATATGCACAGAATTATCTCTGCAAATGTTATGGAAAGCTGCATAGAGAAAATTGCATGCCCATGTAGTAAATGTAGTTTAAGCCGCTATTTGGTTGGTGTAGTCAGTAACGTACTGGAAATTTCAAACCAGCCTCTTTTGCTGTAATCTCTCTTTCTACCTCTGGAAATACTGACAGGAGTTCTGACTGTTACTCCTTTCTTTTCGTTTGCTGTTCTTCCACTTCAGGAGCTCTGAATTCTTCATTCAAAGTCCTATTCTATAGATTAAACAAATAATTGAAGAGTTAACACTGTCTCTAGTCTTGCATTGGGTATAGTGTTAAGGTTCCCAAAGAAACTGGAAGGTTCAAATTTGAATCATAGAATCACTTAGGCTAGAAAAGACTTTTAAGGTCCCTAAGTCCAACCATTAACCTAACACTACCAAGTTCATGTCTAAACCACGTTCTTGAGTACCACATCACATCTTTTAATTACCTCCAGGGATGATGATTCAACCACTTCTCTGGATAGCCTGTTCCAGTACTTGACAGCCTTTTCAGTGGATAAATTCTTCCTCATGCCAAATAAAAACCTCCCCTGGCACAGCTTGAGGCCATTTACTCTTGTCCTGTCACTTAGTACTTGGGAAAAGAGACCAGCACCCACCTAACTACAACTTCAGGTAGCTGTAGAGAGCAACAAGGTCTCCTCTCAACTTCCTTTTCTCCAGACTAAACAAGCACAGTTCCCTCAGCTGCTCCTTGTAAGACTTGTTCTCTAGACTCTGTGCCTTCTTCAGTGCCCATTTCTGGACACACTCCAGCACCTCAATGTCCTTGTTGTAGTAAGAGGTCCCAAACTGAACACAGTATTCAATGTGCGCTCTCACCAGGACAAGTGCAGGAAGACAGTCACTCTCTAGTCCTGCTGGCTTGATACAGACCAGAATGCTGCTGGGCCTCCTTGGCCACCTAAGCACATGGGTGCCCCATGTTCAGCCAGCTGTTGACCAACAGCCTCAGATCCTTTTCAATCAGGCAGTTTCCAGTCACTGCCCCAAGCCTGTAACCTTGCATGGAATTGTTGTGACCCAGGCTCAGGACCCAGCACGTGGCCTTGTTGAACCTTATAGAATTGGTCTCGGCCCATTGATCTAAATAATCCAAACTATCCTGTCCAGATCATGCTTCAGGCCGTCTGTGGATTCAGGAATGCCGCAGTGGATCAGTTAAACTCTTCAACTGTTGGAATGTTTTCTTTACAACCACGAGAGAACTTTTTTGTGTTTCTAAGGAAAGTTAGCATTTTTCAGTTTGCGGATGTGCCATGCCAGCCACATAAGCACACCAGATGATAGCCTTGGGCTGTGCTTTCGGCACAGCTCATCCTGCCCTGAGTAACATTCACTTAAAGCTGAAGTAGTGTTGCCACATGAAATGTTTGATACTGAAATATAATTACGGGGGATCTGAAAGGGGCTAGAGGATGATTAAAGTTTATATAAACAGCAAGATTCTGGATTTTGGAGATAGAATTGGAGCAGTTCTGTATAAAGTAATTATTTTTTGTTTTTGTTAATCTGGCAAGTGGTTTACTGATAAAAGGGTTTGAGATCAAAGGAAATAAAAAAAATACACTGTCTAGAGGATTTTACTCTTTTAAAAAACCTTTAGCTCACTCAGAATACAGTGCTACTTAAGTTTTTAGCATAACAAGCAGGCTTTTCAGTGAATTTACTGTTCATATGAACAATCGAGTCCCTCAAGACCAAATGAGTTCATTTTACACATCGTGTGCAGGTGAATCTTTTCCTTCTCATCTGAGTGCCTCAAAACCAGCTTTTTGCTCAACCACAGTGGTACTACCTCTAGCTGTTCTCTTTTGCAGCAATTCCCCAACAAATTATTTGGGTCAGTCTGCTTAAGTCTCCATTATATTTGTCCTGAGTTTGACACAGGTTTTTCTGGGCAAATCGTGTTAAATCTTTCTCTTTTCCTTCATGGTAAGATGGGTCTTTCTACTGACTGTTGACAGTAATCAACTATCTGAGTCTGCTAATTGCAGCCATGCTTTTTTAGAGAGCAAAATGCCTGCATTGTGAAGACTACTTGCATGCAGCATCCCACCTAGATTTTAGGTGAAGAGAGGCAATCCATGGTGCAGCAAATGATTCAGGTACCCTCCTGGGAAAAGCCAAACTCTAGGAACTGTTGGCGTTCTTTTATTACCCTGTATGCTTTTGCTGTCATGTCAGACAAAATCGTCTGGGATACTTTCCTGACTATGCCCCAGTGTCCCTTCTGGGAGGACTTAAACAGTATCAGTGGGAAGGGTAGGTGGGGTTTGTGAGCAACCTGAACTCATCTGCCTGCTTGGGTAGTAAAAACACCAAAAGTTCTGTATTAAAAGTGTGACTGATAACAGTGTTCATAAACCATCTTAGAAAGTACTGGCAGAACCTGTTTTTAGTAGAAGGTACAGGCAGAACCTGTTTGAATTTAGGAGCATCAGTAATCCTATGACAATGTCTTGCACACATTCTGGACTTTAGGAATTAAAACTGCTTAAGCAGGTAATTACCTGAGCTTACCTAATAGTCTGTCTCTGCTAAGGAGAGGAGATTCTGCTCTCCTCTATTTTCTTCTGTTCTCTGCACATGGTTTTCCACAGCTTTCTTTGCATAAGCTTTCATCTGATACTTCTGAGAGTCAGTTCAATTCACTAGCTCAGGAAAAAATAGTTGAATTTTCTCACAAGGGGCCTCCTGAGTGCCAGAATTGGTCCAAGGTGTTTGTGGTTCACAACCACGTGTCAAGCAGCAAGTGAGGGGAAAACAAAGAGAGAAAGGAGTCAGACCTGTCCTTTTCAGCAGGAGTAAGGTTTGAGATTGGCTTAGCTGCTTGTTGAATTTCACCATCAGGAAGGTAGAGGTAATACACTCAGTAATTTTTGTTGTTGCTAGTATTTAATGAGTTGGAGCCAGATGTCAGTACAAAGCCACATAGTCTTTTAAGGTTACTTATGTCCAAGAGTGCATGTAAAGCACATATTTTCTTATGCTGATCCATGAATCAGATTTGACCATTACCTCTTTAAACTATTCAGTAGAAAACTTGCCTTTAGAAAGTGAAGTTGATTTTGAGCTAACCTGGCAGAAATCTTTAGCTTCTAGTACATTTTCCTGTTGCTTAAAAGGTAACAAGTGGGTCTTTTCCTAGTTTTCATCTGATTCTTATACACTCTTAGAACTTTATTTTAGTCATTGGAGGAGCCATCTGTACACTTCAAGAGCAGAATGAATCCCACTGTACACGTCTTACTTGAACATGCTTATACAACTTAAGGGAAAGTGTGTCAGTGCTTGTTCTTTATTTTTTACTTTAGCTTGCTTTAACCTCTCATTTAAAATTGTGGGGATAATTATGTGACCTGCTGTTTTGTGGTTTGTTTGTTTGAAAAGTAAGGAAAATAAAATTTTAAAATTAGACAAATGTACATTCTGGGTCTGGTTTCTGTTTATTTTATATCTTTTCTTGTCAGTGGAAAAAACAAATTAGTCAAAGAAACAGACTTTGAGTGTTCTAATTTTGTTTCATATTCATATTTAAACAACCATTTTCTCAAAAGGAATAGATCTTTTTCATGATAGGTCATAAAATCTTGCAAAACTTTGTAAGAGTTTAATTCTAAAAGGAATTTTTTTTTTTTCATAGAAAGTCTTATGAGAAAGAAATAGCCTTTTTATATAGTTGTGTATTGCTGTTTAGGTCCTATGTTTAGCTTAATTTTCCCAGAATTCTTGATTTTTCTATTTGTTATTAGCACTAGGTAAATACCTAGGCTATACTAGGGCTCTAGGTATCTTGTGAAGAAGACGTGTAGAGCATAGCCTGTTTGCCAGATGTGAGTTGTGAAGTTGCAGTATTATTAATTCTCATGATTATATTGTTTCTCGTTGTTTAATGCTCTCCTATAGACAGGACAAGAACATCTAGACTTTTCTTTTCAGGAGCGTTTGTTCATTTTCATTCTTCAAGGATGCAAGTTTGCACAAAGAGAGAGAATCCTAGGGATTTGATAGGTGTTTACAGCAGGAATATGAAAATAATCAAAAGGCCCGGAAGGTCTTTCCAACACTTAAAGAAACTATTACTTATTAGGCTATTCCTTGTTATATTTCCAGGAAACTGGTTTACAGCTCTATGACTTTATGATTCACAAATGACTTCATGACTGCGGTAGAAAAGTGACCTTTGGAGATTATGTCCCCTACCGTAAGGGGAAAGCTACACTGCCTAGGGCTCAGCATGCTTGGGTGGTGGTTGTACATAGAAATTATGGGAATAGGGCACTTAATTTATATTCATCAAGGCAATCCTTGTGTTTCTGAGAAGCAACTAAAGTGACTTTTTTTGGGCAGATTTCATACATCAGTGTGACGGTTTGGGAGT